>CABPRJ010001444.1:881664-1146663 GCA_902439185.1 Cinara cedri | reverse complement strand
CATGATTATTTGGTTATAGTTTTATTTAAGAGTTAAGCTTGTGTTTGTTGGCTTAAATTTATATTTATATATTTACATTGAAATCTAAATATTTAACCAGTGTTATAAATTCTGAATTAGATTATTTAAAAATGTATCTTGTCTTAGTAGGTATATATTTTGAGAACTGCTATTTGAAAAATATTATTTTGTGTTATTAGGACCCAATTTTCGTAAATGGCTAAATGGTTTCCCAAATAATTAATTGCTTGCTAATTCAATATTCGCCATACTCTTGAATGGCTAACGAATGATACATTGATATAGGTATTCTATTTATAGAATCTATTTTACATATTATAAGGAAACTAAAAATTCGGTACATATGTGAAGATGGCAACAGAAAAGTAAATGTAAGTTTTATAAGTAATACGCTGGTACACCTTTAATTTCATATTTTCAGAAAACTTGAAAACTGCTTGTGTTTTCTCGGTCTAACAAACATACGATTTTCAATTAAAATTGTCCGAGCGAGTGGAGCGTAACACTTCGTGTTTGAACGTTTGTAATTTTAAAACTAAGCCAGATAGTTTTATTCTGATTCTAATAAATAACTTCGATATCAAAATCTTAACAATTAAAAAAAAGTCAATTTTTGACCACATTTCAAATGAATTCCAAAAATCCTATTTTTCAAGGCTTATATACTAAAATTATAAATTATTTATGTGTCCTATAAAACCTATCGAAAAACATTCATTGTTGTACAAATAATGTTCTTCCCTTTAAGGTTAATAATTGAATTGTTCAACTTACTCTTACAGTCTAATATTAAAACTAACAGCATATATAGGTAAGTATCTATTTTTTAATAGTGGCTACCTAGTACAAAGTTATATTACAAATAACATGTCAATATTAACCAAATCAACTACCATAATTATATACTATACAAAAGGACACAGTGGGACATATAAGGTGTTCTACAGTTATATTTTAAGATCTAACACTAATTAAATAAAACTGGACAGTAAATATCTAAAAATGATTAGAATATTCTGAAAATTGTACAACGTCTAGTAAGGGCTAATATTATAAGTATTTGATTTAAATTTTTGACTATCTACGATGATTTTTAACCAAATTACAACAATAAAATAAATTTGATAATAACAGAAACCATTATTATATAAATATTACTGGGTTTTCCCAATTATTAAGAAAACTTCAAGAAAAATCAAAAAAATCATATCCCCAATTCACTCACTAGACACGCCTAATTTGCCACCTACCAGAAACTTCACATGTAATTGATGATTTGAGCAAAATTTCTGGTTAAAGTTGTTTTAAGATAGAAAAAAATACACAAATCATAATAATATTTAACCTAACTAAACATGTTCAAATTAATAATGCATTAAAAAATGCAAATTAACGAATAAAATATGTTTATTGTATATGTGTATAATCAGTGTTCATACATAAATATATAATGTTAGGTTTTGTATTAAATATATATGAAAAAAAAAAAAATAATAAATAAAAAGATTTTAAATTGCACATTGATTACCTATTAATTAATTACATTTTATTACATTAATAAAATATATATGTAAAGAAACCTTAACTATCATTATATTATATTAAATTATATAATTAAAATCAATACAGCTTTGGAACTGTATAAGTTCAGTGTTGTTGGAAAATAATTCAATATTTTATAACTAATAATGCTACAACAAAGCTTTACACAATATGAAATTTTAGTATCTATTTTTTGAAAAGATATCCACTTAATGAAATTTGTATTTCTTTCACTAAGTGGAAAAAAATGGTTTCCATTTCTTGAACTGGATAACTATTCATGAAATGGACAATTTTATCAAGTGGGCGTGACATATAAATATATAGACCACTATATTTTAATATAAAAATACATATTTTTTAAAATTTAATTATTTAATTCTTTATTAAAAAAATACATATATTTCTATTAGTTAATTAAAATTAAGAAAACCTTTAAAGCAAGCGGCGAACAGTGTTAGGTATTTCTAAATTGAAAAATAATATGAATGAAATAATACTTAATATTTAGTCAAGTAGTATTTAATTGTTTTGATGTTTAAAACTTTAATTTAGTAGTTATGTGATTAAAATTAATTTCTTTATTATCAAGATTTATGGGAAATTGGAAAATACTAAAGATATTTAACTCATTAAATTATCACACACAAAACTAAATATACAAAACAATAATACAAGTATAAAAAAAAAAAAACAAAGACAAGTAATAATCAATTAAATAGAAAATTAAAACAAAAATATTATCAAAATAAAAAATGATATATTAATAGTTAAAAATAATTGTTGTTAATATTACAGTCAGAAGGTCGGCTTTAATTGAATATAAATTAATGTATAATATGTATAATATAAGTTAATATTATACATATTATTTAATTTACATAAATTGTCTATGTAGATATTATGAAAAGTAAAATAGTAGTTTACTGTAAAACTTACTATTGTAACTGGGAATGGCACCTGTAGACTGTCCGACTGATGATCTGTAACTCGAATCTAAGTAACTTTCTTCTTCCCAAGGTCTCTAATGGTCCAAATTACGGGATAGCGCTGTATAGAATTAAATACAACAATTTAGTATTACTCCAGTAATAAGTATCATTTCTGTGCAAGATATTGGGAACAATACACTCAAAAACGTGTTTTTGTTTACTTAACAATTTACACAATGATGGAGTAAAATAATATGAAACCTATGAAACATAAGATTTTCNACATCTCGAAGCATTACGAGGATCCATGTGTGAAACTTTCCATTTTTGATGTTTTTCACGTTCCCGAACTTCTTGCAAAAATACTTTTCCAATTCCTGATCCCAATTTACTTAGTTCTTCCTCTTCTTTCTACATAAAAATAATATGAAATTAAAAACAATTTAAATTTAAGTACATTTCAGTGCTAGTAACATACTTTTAGTTTAGGGTCAATTCCTTTATCAGCATTCATTTTTTGATCTACTTCATCCTCATCATCAGATATACCCTTATAATTGTCAAACCACATTTTACGTTTTTCTAAGCGAGTAAAACACTGTTATAAAGGTTATTAATTTAATTTTAATAATTAAATATTCACCTGGATCAGTATAAGGACACGGCGGTGCGGGAAAATTGTCCCTTTCGATCTCTGGTTTTTCGCTGGGTGGTGGTGGCTAAGCAGCAGGATAGTGAGCTAGTTCTATAGGTTCTTCATTTTTCATAATATGGGTCTAAGGGTCTAGGGGTCTCCGATTTTATACTGTCTACCAAACTTTTCATATCGGAAGGCTATATTTTGTTTGAATTTTATTTTATCAGAACCATATTTTACCATAAAAAATATTTTTCAGTATAATTTTCTCATAAGCACTTTGTGATTGCATATCATCGTCGTTGAGTACAAATTAAAATACTTTCCAATGTATTTTTTTTCCAATAAAATACGGTTCCTAGAAAATATTTTACTCGCCCCGTTATCCCTTATCTTATTTTCTCCCGTCTTTCCACTCATCCACTAAAGCATTCTCATTTCTGTTATACTCAATTTCTATTATATTTTACTATCATAACCTCATCTAAACCATCATTCTTTTATACAAAAGATCCTAGGTAGGTACTTAAAATGTTTAACCTCGCCATTAACTGCTTATTGTTGTATACTTCCTTTACCTTTCCTTCAAGTACTACTCTCCATTTTTCAAGCCTATTGTTACCTTATTTCAGATTTCAAAGCCTCCTTCTAGGTGTTGTCACCGCGCATATCCTAGATGGGTAAATCCACCAGTGTTATGTAGAACTCTTCATACTGTTTGACAAAATTTTACACTAGCTGTTTTACTTCCTGAAACAACTGCATTTTATGACTTATGTGTATGTAAGTAATTATTATAATGAGTAATAGGTCGGTTATAAGTAATATAATATTTTATAATTATACAATTATAATTTTTTAAACATTTTAATAGATTAAAATGTTACCATAAAGGCAAAGATAAAAAAAAAGGAAAACACAATTTTATAAACATTTGACATTCTGTTTTATTACAACAAAATAAAAATACAATATCAACAAAACCCAACTAGTCATTCCGTGAAAATTGTCATCAATAACTCTAACCCAAAATTTAAATATATATACATTTATGTATATTTAACAAAATATTTATTTAACTAAAAAAAATAGTAAATATTTATTGACTATGTTAAAGCAAAAGGGATTTATACACATTATACCATTTTGAATGTGATTACTAAATAATATTACCATACAATCTAAACAACTTCATATATTATGGAGACATTTTAAAAATATATATTTCTTTTTGAATCTATAATAAATAATAATTATAAAAAGGCTGCAGAATCCTGATAATTAATTAAACATTTGTTTTTAATTAATTACATAATAAAATGATTTGTTATATTTTTTTATAATTTGTATGTATTTGGATAGTAATTAAAATAATAAATAATGTATTCATTATTCAGGAAAGAAGTATATTTATTTTAAATTGATGAATAATTTAAATATTATAATTAAATAATTCTATCATTTTAATGATCATCAACAGCCTTCAGTAATGATAAATTATTATAAATCAATCTTATATTCTAGTTTATTATACGTAATTATTGTTTACATTTATATCACACGCCATAGCGTTACACAATTACTGAGTATTATGTATGCTAATTTATTCATAAATCCAAATTTGTCAATAGACACACATTGCAATTCCGAATATGATAATTTTTATAGTAGCAATGTATATGTAATCCGTAATATTTTGACAATTGTATGTCCATTAAATCTAACAAATCAGCATATCAAAATAATAACTCAACAATAACAGGCAAATACATTTCCTTAGCCATTTAACTCAAATAATAATTATAGTACAAATAATTTAAATTTTATATTTGGTATAATTGATGAACAGTCTAAGTTATTTTAAACATTTTTGTTTCACATAATTACATGAATGATTGCAATAATAATCCATATTGATAATAATTAAATATAATGTAGTCCAGCTATTATACATTATAGAAACTAAATCATGTTTGAGCTAAAATTACATAGGTATTTAAAATACGACAAGTGTAATTTTGACTTATTTAATTTACATAGAAAATATAATTTGAAAACAAAATGGCATATATTACTATAAATTGGTATATATACAAATTGAATTAACTGGCAGTGCTTGATATAATTTGGAATAAAGTGAAGTCGGAAATATTGTATCTTCCAGTATAAATCAAACACAGCAATTATCACAATTCTCATTAAATTTTATTTATATTTGTTTACTTAAAAATTAAAATATAATAAATTATAAATAAAACAAAAATTTAAATAATATTGTGGACCTATAATTATTAATAAAATAGGTTTTCTGTTCATAAAAAAACATATTTTGTAATACAAATTATAAACAGAATCAAAGTTAAGAATATTCTGCTACTTAAGTCTTATATGTTATTGTGTTGGCAATACAAATAATAAGAGAAAACATAATAAGAATAACTTGACTAGAATTAGAATAGGTTGTTTGAAAACTCTAAATGTCATTAAAGATTTGAATAAAATAATATTTAAATTTTTTGATTTAAATAATACTCTTATAATAGAAACACAAGCAAATTGAGAAAATCAGTTTTCAGATTGCAATAAACACATTTTCAAAATGTATAAAAACACACAATTTATACATTACATTATCATATAAATCAAATTATCACAAAATATTTATTATTAATATAATAATATACCATTTTGTAATTATTAAATGTGATAGTTACATGCACCTCATACTATAAAAATATACCTAACCTATATATATATATATATTTGTATTAATATCTTTTACAATATAATAATAATAATATAAATTTTTAAACTAATAATTTATTATGAAAAGAAATCTCCAGGATTTTAGCAGTTTTAACATAACTTAATTCTTTAAGTTTATAATAATAATTCATCTTATATTTACTAATAAACAATTTTGAGTGTAATATTTAGATGAAAGTAATATGAGAAAGTTCTTAAAGAATAATCTTGTATACCTTAAATAAAATAATAGAGCAGCTCAAATAAATGTAGATAATTTATTGGAACTCTGTAAAGGTACACAATAAAATATAAACAAAAATTTGTAATATGATTTTCATAAAAAAAATCTAAGTGATAAGCATTTTTAATAATAAAAGTATTGAGATTTAAAGATTTATTTGTACATAATGAACTATTAGATATAGGAAACTCACTACACTGGCAAAACGTTATACTATTCTTGTTCAGACTCTCCTTCACTTGAAAAATCTTGTATTGAAATAGGTCGCGAAGAAAATGGTGTGATTGTCATTTGACTAAAGACAACATGTTTATATTACATATAAGTACTTATAAATTATATTTCTAAGTTATCCTTACGCTTGCTTTCTGTAATAGTTTAACCATTCTTCAAGCATTTGAGCAACCAACAAGGGTCTTTTGTGTAGACGTTGTCGCGCTAACAACATCCCATTATCTGTTAGACAAACATCTAACCATAATTTTAAAATATCCTCTTCGTGTCCCATCTGTGAAACAAAAAATGATTAGAACTATGTTGACAAAATGTTATATTTAAAATTTTTACTTCTGATTTGGTAACAAAATGTATCGGTAATAATTTATGATCGTGATCAACAAGTGGTAAATATGTAGTACTTTTTCCCCGCGGTAATGGTTCGACAGGAACCAGCGAAGAAAAATGTCCACGAGTGTAAGCTAAGGTTATTGGAGACTTTATACAAAAACTTGGTTCCCATAAAAGTGGCAAGTAAACTCCTAATAAAAATTTAAAATGATACAATCAGTAATTAGATACATTACTATGTAGGTATGAACTTTCATCATAAATTATATTATCTATAATATCCATACAAATACAGACTAACATTGCACATAAATAACAACATTAACATACAGTACAATTTAATAAATAATAAATATTATTTGTTTGTTTGAAATCACAGTTTGATATTTTAAATATTTATCTTTAAATATATTTTATAAATTTATTTATACCTTCAAAATTTGTGTAACCTAAACGATCACCACGGAAGTTTTTCACATATTTAACAGCATATACAATAATTGGTCTACGCATGACATGAGCTAATGCAAATACATGAAGTTGAGCTAAGCTTGATCCGGGCCTTTCAGCTTGCGATACTAATGCAGCCCAATCTTCAGCCCATTGATATTCGTCTAAACAAAATTCTAACTTTTTGGCTTGCCATGCTTCATATTCTTTCCATCTTGGATAAAATCTAATTGAATTTTATATTAGAACATAAAAGTACAATAATATATATTATAACTAATTAATTAGATACTCACACCATGTGGCTTTCGTGTAAACAATCGGCTAAGGCTTTTCTTAGTATATTATCTTTATCAAAAATACCCCAGGTTGATTGCATTAGGGAATCCAGCAAACAGTCACCCGCTGAACGATTCCATAATGCATACAGTCTAGAACACAGTCCATCACAAACTTCAGGTGACCAATTAACCACAGGAGGCACTTCTTCAATTTCTAATTCATGTTGAACATTGCGGTCAAGTAACTCATCAAGTAGTTGTCTTTGAACTGGTCTTGGGAGTTCTTCAATTTCTATAAACAATGTTAAAATATAGCATACAATAATATAATAAAGTTGTAATGAGTTTTGTGAAATTAATTTACCATAGGGTAAGGAAAATGTTGCAAATTCTGTAACAAATGGACAAGGCATTAGGGATTTTCGTACACGTATTGTTGAAAGGAAATGTTTTCCTATCTCATCAGCAAGTTGATGAGCAATGTGAGAAGGTACTCGTTTTACAGTTGTTGAACTACTAGTGGCATTGATTTGATTCAAAACATTGGCTAGAATTTCTTCCCGGTGAAATCTAAAAAGAAAAAAAAATGTTTTAACTTATTTTATGCTATAAATAGTTGAAAATTTTAATATAAAATATGTTTAATGTAATAAATTAATAATGTTTTAAAATTACATTCTAAATTTCAATCAGAATATAAGTCTATTTACAATGAGGGTCAAGACTAGATTTATTTATCTAATCTTAAGGATCATAATAAAAGATGACTCTTATTTCTAAATTGTAAATAGTATATGTGCGATATCTATAAGTATACAAATAGATAACAAACTAAGATAAGATAAATAATCTAAGATATAGATAACAAACATTTTCTAGACTCTCAGCAAAAAAAAAAAAAAAAACGACATCGAAGGGAATATTATTTAATATTTATAATATAATATATAAGAAAAAAAAGTTTGAAAAATGTGTATGTAAACAATTAAATTAAATTTTATACCTACCGGTAATTAATAAACAACCATATACCTACATTATAATTTATTTATATATAATCAGTCATGAAATGTATAAAAAAAAACTTCAACAATGTCATTAGAAAATAGTTACACTGTACCTAACAGCAAGATGAACTAATGTGTGTCCAGTATCAAACGCTGATGGTCTATTAAGAAGTGCAACTTCTGTCGGTGTCAATGACCTGGTTGGATCACCACCTGCTTGTAAATAAGCAGCAATAGGGCTCCAATCACCTTGAACTACACCTACACATGCAGCTAGCCAGGCTCGATCATAATTACTATTGATGTCATCTAAACGACGTCTTGATGAAGATCTATAATAAAACAATATTAATTTTTTATAAACTAAAATTGGCTTTTGCATTAAACAGTTATCTGAATTATCAATAACCCACATATAAGCTACTATATAGCTACAAAAGAAAAAAATATATTCATAACCTTACTGAAAGTAGTAATCTTTTCAATGGTATCAAATTATAGAAGACAGTGGACTGCCACATTACAGCAGTCTACACTGATAAATTACATAGATTTCAGATGCAGGCACAACACTAATAATATAACAGTAAAAATTATATTACAAGTGTCCGCCAATGTGTTAAATGAGAATCACAGTTATGAATTGTTGAATTTAATAAGTCATAAATCTTCAAACTAGCGAAAAGAGAGTCAAACTTTATGAAAAAACATCAAAATATATCTTTATATTAAAATAAAAATTTTAACATGAATAATTAATTAATTTTTTTATTAAATTTTAAACATACTTAATCAAGATAATAAACTTGGCTCAATTATTATAGTTGAATAGATTGCCCAGTTTTATATACAATGAACCTGTAATGTATTATTTGACAATAAATGTAATCAAAACCTGACTGTTATATTTCACCTACATTGTTTAAACTTTGATTCATTTAAACTTAAAATGCTTGAATGTTTTAAATAGTCTATATATATATATATATGTATATATATAAATAAATTAATATTTTGTAGGACGCTATAACTTGAACACAGATGGATAGAATAGCTGATTTTTTTTTTGTGTGTTCCTAATAGTCAAAAAAAGTTTTGTAAAAGTTGTCAATTTGGATAATATTTTTGTATGTAAATCTCAATATTTTTTTTATTTCAATTGTATCATCAATGTAACCTATAAATCAACAAAAATAATTTGATAATTGAAGTTTAGTTCTGTTGTCACATGTATCCATAACAAAAACAAATTTATGATAAAAATAAAGGTTTGTATCAAAGAAAATATTTGGAAAATCTATTGGAAAAGTTAGAAGATATTTAAGTTATGGTGTCACAAACAAAATATAGATTCATTTTTATACATACATATAAATTAATAATTAATACATTTTATTTAAATTATTATAAATTGTCAGCAAATATGCTCAAAAAGGTATAAAAGGAACACTATGCCATATACAGGCAATGACTATTGGTAAAATGGTACACTTGCTCTCTCGCTATCCCGATATGGTAAGTAAGGCTTCATTTCTTTTGAAATATATCACACCAAAATTTAGTGTTAAGATATTTTTGATATGAAAATCATGAAAAAATGTCACAACACCGAATGTGGATTATCCACTTTCCACCTATTTGTTTTCATTCAATACTGACACGGTCAAAACCAAAACAGAATTCAGGTAAAAATAAAATAAAAATGTTCATGAGCATCACCGGAAGAGACAACTAGTTTATAATAATATACATTAGGTATATTATAAAAAATGTGTAACAATGTAACCAAATTATTTACTATTATCAAAAATCAAAGTTGAATAAAAAAACTAACCTTTTCAATGTACAAATATTTGAATCTGTATTAATTGTTGCTGCTAGTTCTTTTTCAGGTGATTTAACATGTTTTATAACAACAGTTGGAGGTTCACTTGTAGAGTGATCAGGTGATGGAGACATTTTACGGGATCCTCTTGTTCCTGTTAAGCATATTGGTACTTTAAAAAACATTGTATAATATAAATATATAAATCTTAGTGCAAATATGGTAAAAATGTATTTAAAATGAACTTGGCACAAAAATACATAAACAATTTATGATAGTGGGATAAAGCTTGTGGTGTTGTCTAATATTTCAATACTCAATATCTTTATTCCATGATAAATTTGCATGTAGCTACCCATTTTAGAAAAAATTAAATAGCACTGGTTTTATCAAAAAATAATAATTAACAGTAAGCATTACACATTATTAAAATAAAAAAAAGAGCAAATACTGGGGATGAGTGCAGCCATGTGCTGACATGCATCTTTCAGAACCATTAATAAATAGACAGACATACTTTACATGTGGGTCGGCCATTGTTGTAGGTGAGGAGTTAGAAAAGTAGTGGAGGGGAAATTTAAATGAATATCTGTACACAAAAATTAACCATTGCTAATGAATAAAAAAAATTCTGAGTAGAGTTCAGTTAATAGTGTTGTTTTGTCAACAATATATATTTCATACTATGGTAAAATAATTACATAATGCATAATATGCATTATATATTTTCTTTAATATTATACGTTTTATCCAGTTTTTTTTTTTTCGTTTTTTCACATTTGAAGAGAAAATCAAAAAATTACCTCCCCAAAGTACCACACCCAGAAAATTTCCTTTTAGAAAAGGATCTACATTGTATACATGGAAGTAAGCTTTCTGATAGAAAGTGTTCGCATTAAAAAAAATACAACATCTTTGTAAAACCAATACATTTTTTGCTCCATTCAGAATATAAAAACAACTAGATACTATATTATACTCAACTTATATTATTTTATTATTAAATACAACTTATAGATGAACCTTTTGTTAAATTGTCAAGAATTTCTATTTGGTCAAACAAATATATTCACATATTACCTACTAAATACAACTTGTAAACATAAAATACCTATAAACAGCTCAAAAATTGCTAAAATGTTACACAAATTTTCTAACAAAATTTCAAGTTTACAAATACTTTTAACTAAATTACAAAAATAAAAAAAACTGAAAATAATATTAGTGAATTTTTGAGTTTTGTTCAGTTATTCAAAAAGACTACACAGAAAATTCAAAAACTACTTTTGAAGGTAACTTGTCAATTTTCCATTCTAACAATATTCCTAGTAGAAAACAGTGAATGAAATTAAGAACAATAAAATCAATAAAGCTGTGGTGCGGTTTTTCGTATAATTTTGTTTCGGGTTTTCCAAATTATTTTGAAAATCAAAAAATGACATTTCTAATGCACTAGATCAAAACTAGATCATAACTAGATCAAAAAATTTAAAAAAATGATCTATGCATTTTTTGATTGGAGCAAGTTTTTTATTCCAAAAGTTGTTTACAGACAGAAAATAAAATCACATCATAGTAAGTCAATAGATCTCTTACCGTGCTTTGAATCAAGCAATTAACTAAACAAATGTATATACAATATTGCCAATGTGCATAAATAAATGAGATTCATTGGGGGATGGGGCAAATTCCAACATATTTACAGTTGATTATAAACGCTACTATGTTTTTAGAATTATTGTAAAATAAATTCTTACCACACATAATGCACTTCGAACTTTTAGGCCAATTTTGATATGTACAAGCCATACAAGTCCATTTAGTTAGTGCATGTGCTTCTAAGCTAGATGAAGCCTCCTCATTTTCAGGTGAATTAGATCTATCATTAATCTTTAAATCGTTGTTGAATTGTTCATTAAGTTCACCAAATAAATTGTTGTCTATTATTTTATCACAGTTATCAATTTCACCAGACGCTAAATTTACAATAATGATTAATTAATATTTGATTATAATCATACAAATTAATTTTACCTTCGATTAATTTTGGTTGAGGTTCAACAGGAAGTTCATCTCTAAGACTGTATATGTCCTGAGCTTGAGAAGACTGCCGTTTGGATGTCCTACACATGACACATTTGAGTGATGATTGATAATTATCGTAGGTGCAGACATCACAAGACCATTTAGATGTGATTTGAGAGGTCATTATTGAGTTTGAATCTTCCAATTACAAATGTAAATGATTTATATGGTTTTATTTCCAAAGCTTGTAAGCATAACACTGAAATTTAAAAAAATAATAATAATAAATAAAAAGTTATCTTTGTGTAATATTACATTCTTGTTAAAAAATATTATTCATTTGAAAACGAAATTCAAGGTTCATGGATTTGGCTTGAGTCACAGTTAAAATGTGCCCGGTTATTTTGCGACTTAATAATATTGAACTTGTGACATAGCAGGAAGCAAGAATGGGACAAAACAATCCATAGCACTTACTCAGTTACTCGTAATGCTATCAGGATAAACAACGAATTAAAACAATACAATACGGGCATAAACAAAAGTTATTAATAATTTAAAACTAATTTATCACCAATATGTATTTCTAAAATTAAATAATAACAACTTAAACTAAAAAAACAAAACAATTTCGCTAACAATCGTTGACCACGGGAAAAAAAAAATCTATAAAAATAATAAAATAAAAGAGAAAGACGTACCTAAATGATTATAATGATAAGATGTTTTTGTTCATTATACAAGTTAGTACTTTGATTTACACACGGTATTTACAAAACGGAAGTGATACAAAGAAATCGGTCATGTCGTCATATACATGACGTTAGTGACGGCCACTGGCGGGCCTACAGCTGTTTAACAAATAAGACTTATGGTGCCTTCATGGCTCGTCGTGAAACGTGATAATTTACTTTTTGTTCACCATAATTGATACAATTTAAAATAGTTAAACCATTATCATTAAACCGTGGTGAACAAACGGTCCAACTAGGAAGATATTAAAATCAAAAATGATTATTGACCACTGGTTAACCACTACATAATAACCACATGGTTCAACCAATCACAGTCCTAATCACGTTTCTCGGTAAGCTGTGAAGGCACCTTTGCGAACACTGGTATAGATACTATACGATAACAAGTTAAATACTTTCTATTTATAATACAAGGTACGCCTATTAGATAAAGTAGATAAAAACAGATGGTGCACTCCAAGGTTTATAGATAATTATTATCTATAAACTTTGGGTGCACCATTAGATCATATACGTATATGATTTAAGGGTGCACTTCGGAATTTACTGATAACTCAAACCCTCTTTAAATCAGTGTAACCAGATATTAGATTAAATAATTGTATAGCACCTTTTACCATTGTTAATACATGCGTCTTACAATGTACAAGAGCACAGACCATAGATTAGAGATGCTCGTGTCAGTGCAAATTAATGGAATTTCTAAAAGTTGGCCAAAATTTGATTAGCTTTAATATACTGGTTAGTCGATAGTAAACATATTGCCCATCTTTAATTTACCAACAGCTATCTTTTTAATTCTATTGCAAATTACATAATTCGATTTTATCTAATATGTGACTGTATGCTTAATATGCTTAGTAATATTTATACTTCAAAACAATTGATCCTTATTGATACATTTTTAAAATATTTTCTAGTGTTTATTTATTACTACAATTTTTAATTCGTTTTTAGTAAAAAAAAAAATTATATATTTAAAGAAACATCATTAGTAATGATTGCTTGTTTAAGTATATTATATATTTAGCAGTAAATTAAACAGGTGGTCAATTAAAAAAATAAATAAAAAAAGGTAAAATATTTGAGACGGGTGCAGCCACTAGTGTAAATGGGAATTTGGGAAGGTAGGATACAGACGAAATTTAATGTATATCTGTATATATTGATAAACTATTGCTAATGTAAAAACGATTTTGAGTGGAGTTCGAATAATAATGATGCTTTGTCAACAATATATATGCTATATTATAGTAAAATAATTAAATAGGCTCTATATATTTTCTTTAATAGTATTTGTTTAATGCTGAATCGATCTCTTCGGTTTTTTCAAATTTTCACATTTGCTGAAAAAACTCTAGAGAGAATCGAAAAACGACTTCCCTAAAGTACTTCCTCGGTGAAATTTCTTTTCATTAAAATTGTTTTTATTAAAATTTGGAGTAAAATTGCTAGCAGAAAAGATGTCCGCAGAAAAAAAAATTATAATATTATACAAATATATTTCGTACATTTTTCAGTTTTTTCTTCCTTTTTTTTGCATTTCATGAGAAAACTCTTGAGAAAATTTAAAAATTACTTCTTTTATGTACCTCTCTACAAAGATTTTCTTTTAAAAAAATTGCTACACGTACAAATCGAAGCAAGTTCTCTGATAGAAAAGTTGTCCACAGAAAAAAAAATAAACAAACATCTTTATAAAACCTTAAGAGCTTCTTCGCTCCACTCAGAATCTAAAAAAACATATTTTGGACCATGGTACTGGACGTTTTTTTATAGGTATATTACTCTATCAACAGATCGGCTGAAGCCGCGGGTTCCCGATGACTGTTGGTAAACATCAAAGAAAGCCCCGCGGCCACTAAAGTAGGACTGGTCTTCATAAACTAAAACCGTGGTCTGTCTAGTTATTTAACCATTGGTCTATCCATTCTACAGAACTTTTATTATTCTGTTCCATTATCCAGTTATTTTACATTTTTCTTTGTACAATATTTGAATATGTTGGTTACACTGCGAAATCTCGTGTTTACTGTTTTCATGGTTGTGTTCATAAAAAAAGGACTGTTTGGTGTTTTCATTCACAACCGGTCTGTAATCGTTTCTTATTTTTTTTTCCACCTTCCTAAAACTAAAAATCAATCATTAATTTAATAATTTTTCCTTAACTAGATTTATCAAACAAACATCATCATGGCTACTATGCCAGTAAATCCTAAACCGTACCTTAATGGTCTTATGGGAAAAACTATCATTGTTAAACTTAAATGGGGACACGAATACAAAGGATTTTTGGTGTCTACCGATAATTACATGAACATACAGTTAGCCAGCGCTACAGAATTCGTTGAGGGTAGTGAACCAGCTTTATTAGGAGAAATCATGATTAGGTAAGTTTATTAAATATTTAAATGGCTACTGTCCATTGTCATTCCTTCCAGCTATTTGGGATCTATAATGTCAATATTATGTATCATTTCTTTTATTTCATATTCTGTTTGAGCCTTGGCCGCACTTCAGTTTCTTATTATATTGATGGACACTTACTTTCAGTCCCCCGTAAACATAATACAAACTAAAAATATTACTAAATATATATATATATTTTTTTTAAATGCCCTTTTTTCGCAATGTTAAGAACATAAAGTCTCTACACCATTTCCTTTTTAATCTTCTAGGTGGGTTGTCTGGTAATGATTTATAGTTTGGTTGTAAAAGGATTATTATGCGATTGGAGGTAATTGTGGAATTTGGTGTAGTATATTTTGGAGAATTGATTTAAGGTGTGAGCTTTGAGGTCATGTTTGGTTAATGTTAGTTATGTACTAAGGTGTAGAGAAAGTAGGCGAAGACAGATGGATTAAAAGGATTATATTTTTTGAGTGTTTGAGGATTTTGGGGCACCCTATAGGTGGATTCCGTAAGTCCATAGTGGTTTGAGTAGAGATTTATAGATTATTAATTTGCTATTAATGTTCATTTTTGATCACAGGAGGGGTCTTAATAGGTAGAGACTGACATTTAGAGCTTTTCGTTTTGCTTTTAGGTAAGCATTTCAAGTGAGTTTACTATCTAAAATAAGGCCTAGGTAATTAACTTTTGAACAGGTAGGGATTAAAATACTATTAATTTTGACTTGTGGGTATGTTGATTTTTTTAGTGTAAAAGTTATATGGGAGGACTTGGATTTGTTCATTTTGATTTTCCATCGTTTTGTCAAAAGGTGGATTATGTTAAGGTGTCTTTGAATCATATTAGAAAACAATGCAGGATTTTCATTGGAGGCCACAATTTCTGTGTCATCAGCGTAGGTAACCGAGTTCGGTATAAGATGTTTTTGGAATGTTATGAGTGAAAAATATAAATTAAAATTTTCATTTAGCATATATTTTGAGCATTTTTTTTGAATTTTGCCCCCTCTTAAATTTCACCTATGGGTACCAATGATTATATTCTCAAATTATTAATTTAAAATTAAACTAATTTTACACAATACTAATGGTGTACTCATACATATATTTTGAATTCATGCTGAATTAATAACTTTATATTCCCAAGTATATTAGCTATGTGATATGGGCAGGTCCATTTATTAATATCCATTAATTAAAAATTAAATAATTTATATAAATACATTTAGAACTACTAATTCGTTTTCAATCATAGGAAAGGCTAGACTGAAACATTCAAATTGTTCTTTTTGGATTTTTATAAAAATATGAACAAAATTCTGCCTATTGCTTATTTCACATAGTTTATAAAAATAACAACTTATAAAGACTAAAATATGTAATGAAATTTAAGCAATAGGTAATTACGCCGTACACTATGCGGCCTACAAGACTGTGCTAGGTAGGTATTGAAATTATGATGTTTGGACTATTATTATTCTCAAACTAATTTAAACTAATTGTAGGATTTTCTATTAATGTATTTATTAGCAACTGCAATACATAATATAATATTAACCACAAATCATGATTGTCAGTTATCAATCTACAGGACTATATGACCATATAACTGCATATTCACTTTTATTTTATTACTGTACGCAATATTATAAAATTGGAAGTGAGTATACCTTTGTATACCCTCAACCATATCTCTATTAAATTATTTTTAATTTTATTTAGCTTATTATATCATAATCAATGTTTTTAATATTAATGAATGTACCTTAAACAAATATTTCATTTTAGGTGTAATAATGTTCTTTACATTAGATCAGTTGATGATGAAAATGAAGAAGGT
Organism: Cinara cedri; assembly: GCA_902439185.1. Taxonomy (NCBI): domain Eukaryota; kingdom Metazoa; phylum Arthropoda; class Insecta; order Hemiptera; family Aphididae; genus Cinara; species Cinara cedri. The sequence goes on along the minus strand of CABPRJ010001444.1, from coordinate 1,129,381 downwards.
GATGCAGAGATGAAAGATTGAATAAATAAAGTATGCCATATATCAACATTTGTATTAATAAGTATCTCTAATTATTATTTTGTGTATAATTTAATTGAATTAAAATAAATAATATTCCATATTTTATTTATATGTATATTTTGATTGAAATATATTTACTGTGACCTCACGTTTTGTCATTCATTGTTTTTTTTCCTTTATATATATAACAATTAGGATATTTTAGTGTCAAAATTGAATTTATAAATAAATAGAATAGTTATAATTATGATTAATGATCAACAATAACTCTGTACATTAAAACTCTTAGTATAATGACATCAGAATCACTTGCAGCATATGTTCTGTTATCACAGAAGAGTTAGATTTTAAAATACAAGTCCTTAGGATTTCAGGACAATTTTTAGTATTCTTTGTTGAATATTTCTAAGTAAAATAATGTTTTACATTATACTTGGTAATAAAGTGTACAAGTATACCCTTCAAACCCTATCATCTCACCACCTTTATTGGATTAAAACATTTCCATTTAAATAATATGTATTTGGCTGTCAACAGATTAAATTCCATCAAAGAACAACACAACAGTAAAATTTACCACTACTTTTCACGACTTACTGAAGTTATAGATATACATTTGAACTTTCCCGATTTGTAAGTTATTTATTTTTAACCCTGATTTTTAGTTAAAATGTAATCCTGTTAGATAATATAGAAACTGAAAACCCTATCACAACCTCATAAAAGACCATGGTCTATGAATTATACCTGATAGTTATAAATTACAGTAGTATAGTGTCATCAATTATTAATAATCATATAGGTATTTTAGTTCCTAATTTAAAGATTTTAAATTTTTGTTCTTTTTTTCCTCTTACCTACCATTGTTTTTACATATTTGATAAAATGTTTTCTCAAAAACTGATGTTCTTCAATAGTTTAACTAATATTAAAATTATAATACTAGTGAATACCCAAATTAAATATAATACCTTCTGACCAAAAATTATTGATATCTTATTGTCTACAAGGGTAGTTTAGGTACCATTTTGAATTAAGAAAAACGGGAAAATTAACAAATTAACAAAATTTATTTTTTTTGTAATTTATGGCCTTTCAAAACATGTAAAACTGACCTTTACTCAGAATCGTTGTTTGTCAGTAATGATTAATCTTATTACAGATAATTATTTTTAATTCCTATGGACTGTCGATTTTGCAATATATTAATAGTAATATCAGTAATAATATGATTGTAACAAAGTAATGTTAACAATTTTGAAATGATGAGTATACAATAATAAGTTTAATGATAGAAAAAATAATAAAATTAAAAACAAATTATTTGAATAAATCATATAAACAGATTATTAATTAATTATTGATTGTTACCACAAGATGCAGAAGATTTAGACAAAAAAAATAACATTAAATTCATCGCTACCTTCTCAACTTCTCACCTGAAACTGTGCCCACCCACTGTGCAAAGTATGTCCGTATGTTATTGTTAATTTGTATCTGTAGTATTGAAAAGGATGTTTAAATTTGTATATCTTTTGTCACTTTTCTAAAGTAAAACATATCTAAATCTCCAGGATAAAATACAGCATCAACCTAACCTAACTTTGGCATATGTCAATATCATGGTATACTCGAAACTAAATAATCATAGCGTTCATACTTTCTGTATACAAGCCAGCATTTATTTGCAGTAATAATAATTACGCTGTCATATGGTGGTATAAATTAATTCCCACTCAATATTCTATCTTCCCAACTTTTCACCTACAATAGTGGCCTGTCCATTGTGCAAAGTATGTTCATTTATTTTAAATAGTCTTTGGTTAAACATTTTTTAAATTTAATTGCAAATCGTTGTAGATTTATAAGGGACATTTATTTTAGATTTATCAATCATAGTCATCATCATTTATCATCATAGTTCAAGTTAAAAACTTTAAAAGGTTGGTTACAATTCGCAAATAATTAAATTAGTTATATAACCTCGTACTCATCAAATAACAAAAAATGTTTTTAAATTAAATAAATATAAGGCTGAATTTGGTAAAAAAGATCCTTTTAATATAGGTTTAAATGTATGCATGCAATATGATATTCCTATTAGGGATTTTCATAGCTATGATCATTACAAAAAATATGTTTAATGTAAGATAAAAACTTAATCTATTTAAATTCAACTTGTATTCAAACATTGCTCTGTTTTTTCTATTTATTTTATTATGTTTAGTTTTATGATTTAATTGAGGATTACTTATTATATAGAATTGTAAAAATGTTAAAATTGTATAATCTCACTTTATAGATAATAACTGTTGTCTCCTCCACAAGCTTAGGTTTTTAGAGACAATTATTTAAATGCATTTAAATTGTATTTGTTTAATATGTATATTTCTTTAAATGCAAATATATTATTATAACCTGTCCAGTACCTACATCTTAAAACTTCTTGACGTAATTTTTTGTTTTTCTATTTATTTATAGTAGTTTTTGAATTGTTTTGCTATTTCCCAATAGAAATTAAAATGAACTTCAAAAAGAAATAAATTGGCAGTTACTTCACTAATACAATTAAAGTACAGTGAGAAGACCCTTATAATTTTTAAACCATAACTGACAACTGTCAAATTGTTTTTCTAATAACTAATAATTAATAAGCAATATAAATAATACAATAAGTACTTTGTATTCAATAAATATTTATTGACTTATTGACTTTCAAATAGTTTTAGACTTAGTCTTCGAGAAAATGGTTGTGACTCTGATACAGTGAGGTTACAAATTTTAAAAAGTTGGTTACAAATTAAAAGGAAAATGATACATTTAACTTCTATCGATTTGGTTAATGTGGGGGGCTCACGTGAAGTTGGCCCCTCATTGAAAAACCATTTTTAACTTGTGAACCATGAAGTTACAAATTCTAAAAACTTGGTTACAGTTAGTTACAAATTAAAAAAATTAGTTTATGAATATTTTGCATGTTTTGTAGTTAAATGAAGGAGCTAACTTTACTCACGTCATGCATTATGAAAAATATTTACGTAAATCATTGTCTTAAGTCTTGAAAAGCTTTTCTTTTATATCAAGGATACAATTTACATCAATTTATTACGTGTGATTCGTGTATTTATGCATGTGTACAGCGTAAGTAGTATATTTCTGTATATTACTATACAATTAATACAAATTTTAGAATATCCTCAAACAGATGTTGGAACTAGACACGAAGTAAATTACTTAGATAACAAAATAACAGACTTAAAATGTTTGGTATCGATTGTTATGGGGTATTTTTTTTTTGGATGCACCACTGAGTGATGCTGTGATGGTATTGGTGGTAATCGGGTTCGGTGAATTGCGTCCCAAAAATAAAATGTTAATACGCAGCAAGTGAATTGTGTCCCCGATACTGATATTTACGATATTATGAAACACTGAAATATAATGTCTTCTAGGAGTATCCAAGTAATAGATATATAATAATTTATAAAACCGATTATATTATGACCAAGCAGTGAGATGATATGATTTTGTTTATCAGTCCACAGTCGTGTTTGTGTTTAATTTTTCGTTAAAAATGGAGTTCTCAATAAGTGAAAAAAATAAAAAAACAGTAATAACGGATGGTTTTAAGTTTCGATTCCTAAAACTTTAAAGGTAATATACATCGTATATTATACGAGTTATAAAATTTGAAAATTAAAAATAAACAAACTTTTAAAACAATTCACAAGATATTGAATTATAACAAGGACGCAATTCACCTACCGCCGTGGTAATGACTATATTGACCAGACTGTTTTAAAACTGACTAGACTAATCTAGACTAGATTATGTGTATACATAGACGTGGTGCGTGCACATGGGGTGTGTATGGTGTACAGCTGCACACCCTGTACAAAATTCGACCTGCTTAAAATGTTTGTTTTTCATTGTAAATTAAAATATTATTGCAAGTACTACATAGTACAATGTACATATAGGTTCATTTTAGATTCTGAGTGTAGCGAAGAATGTATTGGTTTTACAAAGATATTTTTTTTTTCTTTGGACAACTTTTCTTCTAGAGAACTTGCTCCGATATTTATGTGTATCACATTTTCTGAAAGGAAATCAGTGTGGGGAGGTCATTTTTCAATCAAATGCGAAAAACTGAAAAAAATAAAAAAGGACGGACATACTTCGCATGCGGTTGCAGCCACTGTTGTAGGTGGGAAGGTAGGCTACAGACAGGAATTTAATGTATATCTGTCAGCAACGATAAACCATTGTTAACGAAAAAACGATTCTGAGCTGAGTTCAGTTGATAATGTTGCTTTGTCAACAAAACAATATATGGTATTATGTCATACTATGGTAAAATGATTAAAACAATGTCCGTTTCCAAAACAACAATGGATGTTTAAAAAAGATTATAATAATAAAAACTTAATAATGACAAAAAATAAATAAAAACGGTTGCTACCTTATTTTTAATTTGTCAATATTTTTAACCTAAGGACCGAGGTATTCCTCATTATCTCGAATATTAATAAAAATTTAAAAAAATAACCTCTTTAAGTATCACCCAGAAAAAATTTCTTTTCAGAAAAGGAGCTATACTTAATAATTGGAGTATGCTTTCTGGTAGAAAAAGTGTTGACATAAAAAAAAAATAATAATAAAAAAATAAATGTACAATGCACGAAATATATTTGTATTCGTATTCTGTAGACAATTTATCTACTAGCAATTTTGCTCCAACTTTTAATAGAACTCCGCTCAGAATCATTTTTTCGTTAATAATGGTTAATTGTTGCTAACATACAATTAAATTACCTATAACAGTGGTTACATCCGTTCCCATTATCCTAATTTTATTCTGTACATAAATTCTACAAGAAATCTTGCTCCGATTTGATTTTCCGAGCGGTTTTCATAATATCTGGGAAAAACTCAAGAAAAACAGAAAATTTATGAAAATTATGCTTTTATTAATTTTTCAATTTTGTTATGTGTTGTGATTCAGTTAAAAATATTTGTAGAGACTTGAAATTTGGACAGAAAACTTATATTTGCTTTTTCTAAACATAGTAAAATTTTAAAAACAGTTAAGCCATTTTTGAGTTATTTACCTTTTAAATTTGGGAGTTTTATAGGTGATTTGACTGAAAATCTAAAGAGGACTAGGCATCATTTATGTTTACAGTACAGTTGGGCGTCCTTATGTCCTATTATTACCCATTATAGAAAAAAATTAAGGAGGATACATTAAAATTTGGCCAGAGGTAAGAAGATTGAGTCCCTTTCCACTTTAAAGACTACCCCTACGGCCCTACTAAATCTATTCTACACATTACGCAAAAAATCCTGCGCACGCCTATATATAGCACGTGTATTTAGGTAGGTATATATTAATATATTATGTTCATGCTCTATGAATGCTTCTGTAGAATAATACTCTATGCACTAACAGCTATCCTTTTATAATTTCGGAACGTAGTTTCAGACTTTCAGCGTAGATCTTATACTTATACTTAGTATAAGGTTTATAGGTTTCGGACCATGGCTTAAGAGATACTTAAATATAATATCTTTAAAGAGTATCTATATTATCTATTATATATTTATGTATATAAATATATCTAATATATATATTAGATATATCTTTAACCGTATTTCGGACAATATTATCACGTATTATCAAATATCCTTCTAATTTGATAATACAATATCACATTATTGACTTGTCACAATGGTAGTAGTTTTAAGTTTTCTAATTTGTTTCAACTTTTATTTTGAAAATGTACTTTCCAATTATTGTATAAATTTTATCATTAATTATTAACTGGTCTCTACATTTTAATTCCATTATTTATTTATTTATTTTTTTATTTCAGTGAACTATCTTCAACGCTTGGTATGAAACCTATATTTTTATTTTTATAATTATTGTGAAAAATTAAAAATTATGTAGGTACTCAAAATCATATTTCATCATCCAGATTAAAAATAAAACTTGAAGTAATAGTTTAATAAAACCATTCAAAATGCCAAAATTGGAAGTGGGATGTAGAGTTGAGCTTACTGGAAAGAATATTCAAGGCAATGTTGCATTTATTGGCCAAACACATTTTGAAACTGGAACATGGGTTGGCATAATTTTAGATGAACCTAAAGGAAAAAATAATGGTGTTGTTAAAAATCGCCATGGAATATCTAAAACATATTTTGAAGTAATAATCTATTAATATTTTTTGTATTAAGTAGTAGATTTATTGCAGATTGCATTAACAATAATTTTTTCTAATTAATATTCTTAATTTAATATGTAGGTAATGTATTATTTTGAATTATGTTAATCCAAATTGTTTTATCTAGTGTGATGAAAATCATGGTATATTTGTTCGCCAATCACATCTTACACTTATTGATGAAACAGGAGCACGTTTTGATATGTCTGCTAGTACAGAATCTTTGACTCCAAAATCTTCGGTTAAGTCTCGCATTAGCAGGTAAAATGGATATTTTTATGTTGTTTGTAGTAAGTTTAAAACTATAGTTTTCGTTTATCTACTTTAATTTATATGGTTATAATGCTATATAGCTTGCGAAAAAAGATTGATACAAAAACGTAAGTTAGTTTAAAATATTTTTGAATATTTTTGTTTAATTCTTGTCTTTTTTTTTTTAGTTCAAGACAATCATTAGCTGGTTCAAGTAGGTTAAGTATGATTGCCCCAAAGAATAAAGATGATACTTCACCAGTATCTCGTACTTCTTCCCAATCATCACTGGTTGGTACTAGCCGTACTCCTTCACAATCTTCAATAGCTCTTCCTTCTCGTACTCCATCACAGTCATCAATGCCTGCACCATCGCGCACATTATCTCAAACGTCTCTTGCTGGTATCGACTCCACATCAAAACGTTCTTCGTTTGTTGAGGTAATTAACATTTTTGTATTTCTGTACTGTTTTTATAATGCTTACACATTTCCATACTTCTATAAATGCACTTTCTTATATTTTGATGATTATTTTTTCATAATACTACAGATACTCATAGTGTTTAATTTAGATATATGATGTTTGACTGTGATGAAAAATAGTTGCTAATCTGCTAATCATGATAGTTCATCATACACAGAACTTAGTTAAATTATATTTGTTTCTAAAGATTATGTGTACGATTTAAGTAATTTATATTGTTAAAAATAATGCAAATGTATATTTAAGTATTTCTATAGTGATTTAAAAATATTATTCTCAACTGTAAACTTTAGGTAAGTGCCATAAGTCTTCTGAAAAATAATTATATTTTCAGCGATCACCCAGCAATGAAAAGACGAGTCGAATGTCTAAACTTATATCGCCAAAAGTGAAATCTGCTGTTAAAACGCCAATGACAAAATCATTGACGTCATTAAAAGATGTGTGTAATTCAAAAGTAATTTTTATCTTGTAAAAAAATAAAAAAACAATAAATGGGGAATTGTAAATGTTCTATACAGCTTTTAATTTATTCTGCTTTGTGAATACTTTTGGATGATATTTATTGGGCTTAATAAAACAATAATTGAATCATGTTTAAATTATTTGGATAAATAAAAGTAATAGATACTTAGGAAATATATGTAAATTTTAAATTTTAACAAAAAAACTTTTTCCATTACTTAGAACATAATATTTGTTTTCAATTAATTATCATAAAAAAGATTAAATTAACTATCATTTATTTATTATTTAATTTTTTTAAATTTTTAAATTGAGTCTGCGGCCTTATTTCAATATTTCAATGTTATTTTTATTAAATATTAATTAATTATTTTTGTAATTCAATATTCACTCTTCTATTAATAAAAACTTAAAATATTATTTAGTAATGGAAAAAGATCTATTGAGATCATAAGTTTAAATTATAGCACTGCATTATATATAATTCATTGCACATTATTTGAGCTTGATAATAATAATAATACAAATATATGTATAGAAAAGTATTACTTGGAACAAATCATACAAATGAAATATAAAAAAAGGGTGTCGGGCACATGTCTTACTTTATCCACCCTTCTGTGTAAGTAATAATATTGAGTTTGTTGGTTTTAAATGTTATTATTAAAATATTAATATAAATATATATAGTTCAAATACGGTGTGAAATATTCTTAAATAATATCTATATCAATACATTTAAAATCAAAACTACAACTATTAAATTTGTCTATTTGTCTTGATTAAATTTTGAAAATTATTTGTATATAGGTACACGAAAAAGAAAAGAATATTTTCAATTTTTATGTGGAAATTAAATAATGCATTTAACTATTTATCTATATTTTTTTTTTTTGTTAAATTATAAGCATTATTTACGACTTAGAATATATTTATCTTAGCTATACAATACTCATTCTTTAAAAAGTATTTTTAAACTTTATCGAAATGATTTTATAAAACTTTTGCTTGGTTGTTTTCTTAAAGCTTCATGAGTTCATTAGTACTCCTGTACTGTATGATGCTTTTTTAACATCTTTACTATTTCAAAAATTAAATTTTTTTCAAATAGAATAAATTTTTAATAATTTAATTATGTAGTTTATACAGGTATTTTTGTGTTTAATCATTATATATAATACTGTTTTTACAAAATTGGTGAAAATTATAATTGTTTTAAAAACAATGTTATTTATATATTTAATCAATACATTTCTAATTTAAATATTTATGAAAAATAATTAATTTAAGGGTTTAACATTCATCTGATTTTGTTCTAATTTGTACTAATTTGAAACAATATGTTAAAATTGAGGTTTTTAGTGCAATAATGGACTATTCCCATTCCATCATTCTTCATGGATGGCTAGAAAATCTTGGACTGTAAAAATCTGCAAAACAAATGCTTAAATCAGAAAGTTTTGAGCCATAATAATCCGGAATACAAAAATATGCATCTGTAATGTCTTGGACAGGAAATTTCTGAAATGTCACGTACAAGAATAATCCGGAATTTTAAAAACACTATTAATACTGGTAATTGTGACACCTGGTATGAGTATGTCTATTCTTCTCTGAAAACTGCCGTAAAATCATGAATCTTATTTTAATCTTAATTTGTCCATTTTGTTTGTACTATGTATGCGAAATATTGCCATCTATCAGTGTTTTTTTATTAAAGTCCGAGACATTACAGTGTTTATATTTTTATATTCCAGATTATTATGATCCGGGATTTCCTGGTTTAGGCATTTATGCTTTCCAGATGTTACAGTCTGAGTATTTATTTTTCCAACTAATTACAGTCCGGGTATTAACAGAGTTTCATATTCCGGATTTTTACAGTGTCATTTTCTTGTCCATGAATTTGAATTCCGTAATTTTACAGTCTATATAATTATTTTCCGGATATTTCTTGTCTAAGACATTTCAGTATGAGTATTATTATAGTCTAGGACTCTCTGTTATAGGCGTTTATGCTTTCTGGATTTTTACAGTCTGGAATATTCAGGTCAAAACAATTATATTTCTGACCGATTACAGTCTAAACATTTACAGTGTTTCATTTTCTGGAATTTTACAGTCCATTGTTTTTTTGTTTGTAAATTTAAACATTCTCAAATTTTACAGTCCATATAAATACTGCTAATAATTTTTTTTCCGGAATATTACAGTCCGTATGATTACTAAAAATTTACGGATTTTTACAGTCTGTCTGATTATTTTCTGAAAAATTCTGGGTTACCTTCTTCACCTTTATTATTGCTCTTAAAAATATTTATTTAATTTTATTTATTTTATATTTTATTTATTTATTTCAAATTTTTTATTTTACCATTATTAGAGCTTAGATTTTAATGCAAAATTGCATCTTTTTTTTGGGTGATGTTAATCACTAATTTATTAGTAGTAACATATACTTCAAAGGTGAAACTTTTATTTTGCAATTAAATGTTTTCAGTTTTTAAATATTTTTTGGGAATTTTATTAGTTAAAATGCATATTTGTACAAAAAATGATTTAATAATTTAAAATTCAAATATTTAAAGATAATCGATTTTCTTGATGTTTGGTTTAATAGTTTTTTTATACTGTTTGTTAATTGTTCTATGATTTTGACAATGTTTTGAATTTTGTATTTATTTTTTTTCTGTGAACAATTTTTTTATCAGCAATTTTGCTTCTATTTACAATGATATCAATTTTTCTGAAAAGAAATCTGACTGGGGTGATACGTTAAGAAGGTCATTTTTTGATTTCCTCAGGAGTTTTATAAAATGATGTATGGAAAATATGTACTATATTTAAGAAAATATATAATGCATATATATTATGTAATTATTTTACTAAAATATGACATATATATTGTTGGCAAAGCAATACTATCAACTGAACTCTGTTCAGAATCATTTTTTCATTAGTTATAATTAATTGTTAAGTACAGATATATATAAAATTACCCCTCTACTTCCTTCCCAACTCCTCACCTACGACAGTGGCCCACCCACGTATGAAGTATGTCCGTCTTTTTATTAATGATTGTGAAAGATGCGTGTCAGTTATTATTATCATCATCAACTTTATTCTCAATCGCATCCAACCATTACTCTTTTGTTTACTCTTTTCATTACCATTACTATTGTTTCTGGTTTCTCTTTTTTCATGACACGCTAATCAATGCCATAATAAATATAATTGTAGGTTTTAGATAATTGTCACTTTTATAACTTATGGAATTAATTATTTATAAAAACAAGTCATAAAGTGATATATAGGTCTTATATTAGTGTAACTACTTAGTTTCAGTGTAATACAAACATATTTTTGTTTTTAATTTGTATATTACATCACAATATAATGTGAATTTAGTACAATGTAGATAATCAGGAAACCCGATGATGGCATTGTACCAAAACAGTAGTTATGGATATATAAATATTATATAACACTTTAAGACTTGTTTTTTTAAAATAATTAATTCCATAATAAATATGAAACGAAAATTGTATAGGTCATTTCTTAAGTGCATTTTTGGCTATTTTTTTAGAGCATTTTTGATTGTTTTTAGTTTTCATTTAAATTGAGACTTTAACTGCTATGACTGTTATGTATACAGTGATTATGAAGTGTAGACATTTTAATGGTTTGGTGAATATGTTATTTCAAATTTTTAACCTTATAATGCAAATAGAGTAAGCCATTAAATTTTATTTTTTCTTGTTATAAGTAATATTTATGTGGTTAAGTAAAAAAAAAAAAAAACGTGCGAGTTTGTGCTTGTTTAATTAATGTTATAAACATTTTTCGCAATCGACCGGTAGATCGCAAATGATTTAAATGTTGATCACCATTTTGTTAGACTTTATTTTTATATAATTAGTAGATAACAATTGCTGGTCACATTTATCTTAATATATATTTTCTTTATTTTGTTGTAAATTTATCAAATAATACAGTTCAACAGAGTTTATCCTGACAATTGTATTTACAATAATATTATATTAGTCTTAATAATAGTGTGATAAAAAACATTATTTAACCATATATTTTAGTTTTATTATTTAGTACGTGTATGTTTATTATTAATATCTATTATTAGATAATTTATAATTATATATTTTTGTTAGAAAGTCGATTCTCAAAGAAAAAATATATTCTTAGTAGATCTCTATCAAAACAAGTTTGATCATCCCTGCTGTATATTTATTAAATGCAAATGGGATTAAAAGACACAATACAAATAAAGTTTTTACATTCACATTTCACATAATATTTATTGTTTGTAATCAATGTATTTTTTTTAGGTTAGTTTATTTTAATAAATATAATGTTAATATTAATATTAACAAAATTAATAAAGTAACAAATTAAAATCACTAAAATTTTGGTATTTATTATCCCAAGAAGTGTAAAAAGAATTTCTAGGGGATTTTTTTTTATTTAAATAATTTAAAATTATTAAAATATTTAAATTTTTGGTTATACAAGAATTGAATGAAGTACTTAGTTACTACTATATAAATAGTACCATATTGTTTTATTTTAAATTTGCAGTAAATATTACCTCTGTTTTAATTGATATTTTACTGGTAATATTCATTGAGTAAATGGATTTATGTAAATAACTTATATAAATTTTGATTAATATATAAATTTTATAATACAAAACAACAAATATCTTTGATTGTTTTCATTAAAAAGGAATTAGTTTTATGTACAAAATATATATTTGTGGATTTGATATTTACCTATACTTAAAATACTTTTTATAATGGAACTTCTTGGATATAATTACTATTAGATCTGCACTAAGTAAAACATTATAAACCATTTTATAATTTGTAAATTTAAATGAGAACCCTTAACAGTAAATATATAATATTTATATTGCATGAATTATTATTGTTATAAAAACTTAAGCAATGGAAGTCTTAACTGTTTTTTTTTTTATTATGTAAATATTATTTGGTATTGTGAATTTGCACGTTTGCTTTTGTGCCATTCATTACTGTTTCTGTTGGCAATAACATTATAATAGGACATTACCAGTGCACGAGTGTCATAACTCAAAAGTTGTAGTCATATAATTTATACTTCAATTTTTATTTAATTAATACACAATTAAAACCTGAATATGAAAAATCTTACTGAAAGAAGATAATCATATTTTTCTTAAAAAAGGACTTACATTTGGATACTCAAATACAAAATGTGTTTTAATTATGGGTTATGTCCTTATTGCACTAATATATAATGTTTATAATTTTATTTTTATTGTATTCATACAATTTGTATTTCATTATTTAATAGACTGAATTTGTTGAAGCCCTTAAACCACATTACACACCAGGACAAGCTGTTTCTCCTAATGTTCTTGCAACCACTCCTACACAAAGACCATCTCATAATATGGCAGATGTTGCTGAAATTCAAAATTTAAAGGATCAAGTACAAGATTTAACTGAGAAATTGGATGTGGTCAAAAGTAAAAAAAAAAATTATAATTATATAAATTTCTATTTAATAGTAAATTGGAAATATTATTTTTGTTGAATAGCAAGATTAAAAGAAAAAACTCATGATATTGATATGATGAAGCTTCAGTTAGACCAAGCATCAGAGTTTAAAAGCAAAATTATGGAATCACATTCATCATTAAAAAAAGAACTAGAAAAGGTTAAAATGGAAAAGCAAGATGCTTTAGAAGGAAAAGATGAATATAATGAAATGGCAGAGACTTTAGAAATGGCAACTCTTGATAAAGAAATGGCTGAAGTTAAGGCAGAAACACTTCAACTAGAATTAGAACAAGCAAAAGAACGCATTGAAGAGTTAACAGTAGATTTAGAGCTCTTAAAAGCTGAGTTAGAGAAAGGAGGTGGTAGTGAAGAATCAGATGGTGCAAATTCTTTCAAAGTCAAACAACTTGAACAACAAAATTTGCGTTTAAGAGATACCCTTGTCAAGTATTATATCCTATTGCTTCATTTTATTTTATTTTGTTCTTATAGAACATGTATTAATTTGTTTGTTGTAGATTGCGTGACTTATCAGCACATGAGAAACACCAAACTCAAAACCTGCAAAGAGAAATTGAAGAAAAGACAAAGCAATGTAATGATTTGCAAAAGTCAAATGAAAAATTAACAGCAAGAGTTGAAGAACTTGTATCTCAAGTTAATGATTTACATGAACAGGTAAAATATTTTATTATTCATCCAAAAACATAAACGTGAAAAAATGGACAAAGTTAGGTCAAAAAAAGTTTGCCTGCTTAGGCAAATAGGTGTCAAGTTTAAATTTATATACATTTACATATTATTTAATTTTTGGGCTCATTCATTATCATGCACCCAGATCTTAAAAAATGAAAATAATTTTTTATGTAGTTTGACTAATATTTATAGGTTGATGCTGCTTTGGGCGCAGAGGAATTAGTTGAACTTTTAGGTCAACAAAAATTGAATTTAGAAGATAAAGTGGCAGAACTAGAAGAAGCAGTTAATGATCTAGAAGCTATACAAGATATTAATGATCAACTCCAAGAGGATAGTAGAGAATTGGAAATGCAATTGCGTGAAGAATTAGATCTGGTTAATGCTAATATCAGAGAGGTATGAGTAATAGAAATTGAAAAATAATTACACAGTTTTTATTAAATAAAATTATTTTATAGTGTGTTAAAGAAAAAGAACGAGCCTTGGAAAGTTTAGCTGATAGAAGTTTAGTTATTGTAAAGTTTAGAGATTTGGTAAACGAACTACGGGAGCAAAATCAAGATCTACAAACTCAATTGATGAAAGAATCGGCATCAAAGGATGAAGTTCGATCATCTATACCAGAAATGCTTGACTTTAAGGTTGGATATTGGTTTAAATATTTACAATATGAAAATATAGAAAATATATTAATATATATACATATATTATTTATTAGAAAATGTTTGCTGAAACCAAAGCTCATAGTCGAGCAATTGATTTGGAATTACGTAGAATGGAAACACAGGAAGCACAACAACACATTCAATATTTATTAGCTTATATGCCAGATTCATTTATGTCTCTTGGAGGTAAGATTATTAAACTTGAATATTATATTTGCACATCCTATTTGTATATTGTGTGAAATTGGTTTATTTTATTACTTTTTTATTGTTTAAAATTAACCATACTATGTTTAATAACTAGCCATTAAATATTTTTATTGTATATTAATTTTTATATACTAGGTGATTATGATGCAATACTATCTCTTTTATTATTACCACGCATGATTTGGAAGAGTGAAATACTTATGACACACGTGCGTGATAAATATCCCGATGTTCAAGAAATTACTAAAGAAACCCTTATAAAAGATCATTCTGCTGAGCAATTTGCTACTCGATCTCGTCTATCTTTCTATTTATACAGTCTGCAGGTATATAATTTATAATATCAACTATATTTTTAATACAATAATTATTATATCACTAGTTTAATTAAATCTTAGGCTGCATTACGACAATTTGTTCATGGATTAAATACAACTACACCCGAAACTTTAATAAAAGTTGGTGAATCATATCCTGATATGACAATACAAGAAAAAGTTTTAAATGGGTATATAGAAATGTTGAAAATCGATCAGGTCAGTTAAAGTTCTTAAATTTAATTATACATTTAATTTATTAAATGTATTATTTATACCTAGTTGGATGAAAATGTGAATACAGAAAATTTAGAACGGTGTGTAGCTTACTTTAAATATGTGTATACACCTCTCATTCATGATTTCAATCCACATTATGAATATTTATTATTAGATAATGTTTTGGTTTTGACAGCAGCTTGTAATACCATTCAAACAGATGCAAATATAATTAAATGTGTTATACAAGTAAGCATAGAACAAAATGCAACTATACATTTCATAAATGTGAATATATTTAAATTTGTATACATTTTTTAGTGTGATAGTGACTCTAGTATTCTTAAATTTTGTGATGATGTATTAGTTGCTTGTGAAGTGATAAATCAACATTTAAAACAAATTAAAAAACGTGCTGATGTCAACAGTATTATAAAATCAGATTTAAGTGCATGCACCCAATTTGCAGAAAAATTAATTACTGTGTTAAGAGAAACTGCTAAAAGTGCAGTTAGTCAAATTTCCCTAGCTACAGGTATTGTTGTAAATACGTTTAATTTACCTATTTTTTGCTTTACTATGCAAATATTTTAGATGATAAAAACGTAAATAGTGAAAATATTATGCAAGTAATGTTAAACTCGGTTGAAAAAGTATTTGAAAAAGAAGAATCAAGTAAAGGAGTTACTGTTTGTCTAAAAATGTGTATTTCTACTCTGGCCAGTGAAATCGCTAATGCTGCACAAGCTATTCAAGAGGCTGATTTGACATTAGCTACTACTGATACATCTAAAGTAAAATTTTAGTTTTAAAGTTTAGGTTCATTTTATAGCTATAAGTTGAAGTTCAAACTAAATTAAATATCCCAGATTTGATTTGGTTTATAATTTGCCCAGCAATAGATTAATAAAAAAAATCAGTTATGACCTTTATGCGGATCCCCGTAGTTCTCTGCATTGATATACTACACATGTACATATATTATCATTCAGACAAATTTACAGTTTAGAGACAACCTATTTAAAATATTACGTTTTTTATATGATTAAAATTGAATTTTTTTTTTAATTCTCATAATTTACTATGGAATTAGAAGTTTTAACTTATTGATGTCAAAATAAAAAAAAATAATAATAATAATAAAAGTTTAATTAAAATATAATTTTTGAAAAATATAGGTTTAGTTCATAATTGAAATATATTTCAGGTTATTGCACTAGTGCTCTTTTACAATGTTTCATTTCACATGAATATTAAAAATGGCAGCATAGTGGCCTAAATGTATGAAAATATGACTAAACTTAATAATTTATTACATAACACATGACCGTGTGGCTATGTGAAAACAGTTTTACTCTAACACCACCATTTTATTTTTAATTTGATAATACCAGATCATAATATATGCAATAACCTGGTATATTTCAATCATGGTTTAAATCATTATTTTTCTTTTTCTCCGCCTCTTTTTCTAACTATTAAGGTAATAATGTGATTCAAGTTATTACTAATATTTTAATAGTTGGATTAACAGATTTATTTTGTAGGATATACCACCTATTACTAAACGGGCTAAACAAGTTAAGAGTGAACTTGAGGAAACTAAAGCATTAAGAAATACAATAAAATCCAAAGAAAATGATATACTTGAGTTGAAAATGGCTCTAAGATCTAAACAAGAAGAAATTGGTGAACTTAATGTTAGAAAAGAACTTGCAGAAAAAAAATTATCTACCACTATGCATGAATCTGAAATATCTATTGAAAAACTACAGGTAATTTAATTAAATTGTTTATAGGAATATAAGTCATTATTTTTATAAGATATAGATGATGGAAATACATTATTTGTTTTTCCTTTTACAGAGAAAGTTAGATGAAACACAACAGCAACTAAAAAGAAAATCAAAAGAATATGAAGAAACAATGGATCATTTACAAGCAGATATTGATTCACTTGAAACAGAAAAAGGAGAACTTAAAAATAAACTTAAAAATTATTCAAAGAAAATTCTCATTGAGGGTATAAATAAATCTGCTTCAAGTAAGTTATATTTGTTTTGAATGATATATAAATTAGTACATAATTGGGTTTATTTTTAGTGACTTCTCCTGGAAATGATGCTAATAAGCCATACCAAGAATCTCCATTTTTACTTAATGAATTAAAATTAACTAAAATGGCATTAAAATATGAAATGGATCAAAAAGCCAAGCTTGAAAATAATTATTGTGAACAATTATTTTCTAAATTAAAACCATTACCGGTAAGATTAATTTAAACAGAAAATTCAATACCTATATTAAATTTAAAATATTGGTTCTATTTAATATGACTATATTATATTTGCTTGTATATGATTTTATTTGTGAAAACAAAAAATTTATTGGTATTTGAATGTAAAATGTTTAAATGTATTTTATATTACTTAATTTGAATTTTATTTTACAAAAATCAGTACTAATAAATGATTGTTTCTAATTAATCATATTAAATAGAACTCATTATAATATAGTAACTATACCTATTTATGTTAGAGTTTTTTTCGATATTAATAATTATTAAATGAAAAATTAATTGTCAAAATTAGATACCTGATGAGCCGTCAAATGAAGAAAAATACGAAATAGCTAAATTAAAGAAATTAGGCAATGAAATATTAAATGTAAATATTATTAATGACTATTCTTAACAAATACATAACTTCGAATGCATATTAATACAATTTATATATTTATGATTAGGATTTTCATAAAACTTTAACTAATATTAATGTTATTGATGTAACTAAACGTGTGCCTGGAAGAAAACTAATGACTGATGAGAATGTATCTGCTAAACAAGTACTAGACCACAATTTGCAATGGAAACAATTACAAAAGAAATTGAATGTTTTACATGTGAGTATGACTTGACTTCAATAATTTAAGCTATATTAAATATTTTATACTTTTATTTTATAACTTTTTTTTAATTTCACCAGGACAATTATAATAAAGAAATAATTAAGAGACAAACATTTGGCCGTATTGAAACAGAAATGACTACTTTCCCAACTCCAACTTTAAAAAAAGTATATTTTAATGTATATTTGTAAACATTAAAACAATGTTTTATATTTTTAATTTAAGGCATTAGAAGAAGAACCTATTTTAGCTGCAGAGTTTGTAATACCAAAACCTTCAAACTGGAATGGTCCTACAGATATAAAAATGGAAATAGATACCAAGACATTAGCTTTATTACAACAGCAAATCACCAATGCTGCTCAATTAAATCCATGTGTTCGGTAAGTAAATTTAAAATTAATATTAAATCTTAATGATATAAAATCATGTATGGTTCTTTAATTAAACTAAAGTTACTGATGCAGTTTGATATTATACTATTGATACTTAAATAAATTCATAATAATTTAGTAAATGGTAAAGTTTATTCACCATCATATTATTTTCTATATTGGTTCTATTTGAATCTTTATTAATCATTATTAATATCTTCTATAAAATATTGTATAGTATGCTACTTTCAAAATTATCCTAAGATGTAATCTTACTTATAACATTATAGTCAAATTAAAAACTGAGTAATACATTTATTTTCTTCACTTTCAGTTACAATTTTGCTTACACAACGGATGAACTACTTGGTTTTTAATATTTTGAACAACCATACTAGGACCAGCATTTATTTTGTTGTATTTAAATTAATTTATTCTTGTAATGAATACAATATTTTAATTTTTTCTATTGTGATACTTTTTTTCTGATGATACTAATAACTAAAATATATTTTAATTTTAAATATTTAAATAGATATTTCTGTATATATAAATTTAATATTTAAATTAATTTAATTTAATTATACAATTTTGTATAAATAATATCAGACTAATTCCTTTCCTATAATATACTTAATATTTATACATTAAGAAAAAAATCTTTTAATTATTGTTGTATTAGAGAATAATAAAAATAAAAAGGATGTATTACTTATAATATCATAATATTTTGTGAAATGATTACAAAAAACAACCAAGATAACATTATCTTAAAACTTAATTTTTCCAAGCTACTTATTTTATTTTACTTTTATCAATTTATTAGGTATTTAAATTTAGAAATAACCAAATATCTTAAATAAATGTATACAGCTTTATTAAAAATTCCAGCATATAAGTTTATTGTGATTTAAATTTTAAATTTTGAGATAGAATTATTAAGTTGAATTACATACAAATTATATTTTTCGACAAATTTAAAGTCTAATAAAAATATTAAATCGGTAAATCCTTATACATAAGTAAGTACATTAATTCATTTTAGAGTTTGATTTTGTTTTAATTTTAATTTAATTTACTATTTTACATAATTAATTGTGTAAATGAAAAATATACTAAGTACCTATGTGAAACTTCAAAATTTCTATCTATTATTTATTTGAAAATTAAAAAAAAAAAAAAAAAAAATACTATTATTTATAACAATTTAAATAACTAAATAATTAATAATCAGTAAATAAAAAGAATAAATTATTGTAATAATATATGAGTAATAATATTTAATTTAAAACAATAATAGTACCTAATTTAGGTATATTAGAAAATATGATATTATTTATTTTCATTTATAGTAACTATTATTTTTATTTCACTAAAAGAATGTTGGCGCCAGAAAACTAGATTAAAATAATTTAAAAATAAAAACATCGGGCTAAAATTTAAAAATATTTATTTTTGTGTAAATCCAGTACATGCTAAATCACACATGTTTAGAAGACATCCAGTTGAAATTTTGGCACAGTGTTGTGTTTAGGTAAAAGTCTTTGACAACAGAACATAAATACCTAGGTATATTTAACTTAAATGTTTGTAATTAGTTTTTTCTTATTAAATCTTGTAAATACCTATTGCATTTGAATACTACTTATCTATTGTTTACAAAGTTTCAATAATTTATTTTGATTGTTAAATTATAAGTACCTAATAGATTCAAAAGTTATTTTTGTTACCCACAATTATTAAAAAAAAATTAAATAAAATGTGTGTAGGTACACTATTAAACTAATACTACTTTTGGTACTTAGTAGTTTACCATAAATTATTTTTGTCTAAAATTTCACCATATTATTTATCTTATACCTACTTGAATTATAATAAAATACAAAGAGTGGCATAATTTGTGCATAGGTGAGCATTTTCTTCAAAAATTATCTATTTGCTTAGTATTTTATTCCATCTATGCAACAATATTATATTTTATTCATATGTAATATTATCTATATGTAATGGCAATTATATAAAATAAAATAACATTTTTCTAGGGATGATTAATACGTACCTATAGTCTTACAAATTATTAGTCATTATTTATGTTATTCGAAAAGATTTATAAAGATGACAGTTCAGTTCAGTGGAGTGAACAGGAATTTTCAATGGGATAGGATATAGCAAAGAATCATGAATAAACTATAAATCTTAAAGTCACCACCCAATTCGACTAAGGTCATTGATCAGTAATTTAAAAGCCTGATTCTAAAAAAAACCCAATTTATAATCAATATATCATTTCCTCGTAACTCAACAGAAATATATGCAATTTGATATTATATTACCCATATGTATTTTTATTTTCAAGCCAATGGGGGGGATATAACCATTAACCTCTGCTCGTCAGTGGTTCAATTTATATCTAGGTATAGGTAAATTTAGCTAATCATTATCATTACTTATACTATAATGCAGTTTGATATAAATTATATTGGCTGATATAGGCGTGCTCAGGGGGGATGCAAGGTGATAATTGCACCCCCAGTGAGTTCAGTCATAATTTTTTTTTTTAACAATATAGACCATTTAAAGCCTTTGCTGTCAATATTAAACAACTCAACTAATATGAATGGTTCAGACCACTATGCCAGTCTGGTCTGAACTTCTGCATATGTCATTTGACTACATCTAACCAACGCTACTTTAGTCTACCATGTCGTATTTTCTTGTTTTAGTTGTTCACAAGTATCGTCTTGACAATACCTGTAGACTGTAATTTTTAAAATTTGTAAATCAAAATAATGATGTATGTATATGTATATGTATATGGATTTTCTTTATTATAAGCTCAATAAAATAGATATGAATATTCATAAATTTATTGTATAAGTAGAGAGCTACACATATTATAGAGCCTTAGTTTAAGGTATAACGTCTATACCGATAGGTGATAAGTTATCATTTTAATTATAAATTCGTGATTTGAAATTGGTTTTAATTGAAATAAGGAATCAGTTACGTAGTATACTAATATCATAAATTCTATAATTATTAAACTACCCGCTGTGTTATTGATATCGATAATACGATAAATAATTATTATTGAACAAAATATAATTTGTTGAATATTTTACTGCATCATATCACGCGAAGCCCGCTATAATTTTAGTCCGAAATATTTCTGCCATGGATTATTATAAAATCCATGACAAATTATTTAGTCATGATAAAATTAATGATAGTAATATACTAGTATATGTACCTCAATCAACTTAACCTATTATAAGATTTAAGTATTCAATGAATGGTCTCGTTTAGGTATTTCTAAGACGTACTTACTCGACTTTTATTTTTACATAATGTTAACATGTTGCGTGTTTTAAAATATTATCAAATTTTATAGATTTAAAATTGGTACCTACCTAGTATGTAAAATTATACATTATTTTCAGTTTTTAATTTTCATTATTTAGAAATAATAAATATATAATATAAGTTTTGGTATCTCTTACCCAGTCACCTATATTAAGTTTATTGTTTTATTCGTATATTTAAATAGTTTGGTGGTGGATTCAGGTCTTCATTATTGAAAGGGAGAAAAAACCATTTATAACAATGAAACTTAGTTACCACCTACATATTATTTTACCAAAATATATGGAAAAGATATCTACAGTGTTTGGGGGGAAAGCCTCTATTGCTCCTCATCAGATCTGCCATTAATACTGAAATGCATATGTTTAAGTAGGTACTCGATCCTAAGTTTCCTAACTAAAATCAAAAGTTAATTAAATCTAGTCGATTAGATATCATAATCTTATTTAGTAGAAAAATAAAAATGAATAAATAAAGATTTATGATAATAACAATGTCGAGTCCAATAATAGACTTATTTTATAGACGTGTGAGAATGCGATTGAGTTCCTAATTAGTAATTACCCGTGTTCTGTTTACCGATGAGACCAAGGTCGTAACCTTTTTTTTTTCCTGAGACAACGATCCTATACCGTTAATGGTCTGCTAAGACTTTTATTTAAATTTAAATAATTACGGTACAGTGTACATCATCCGCACTTCCGAAGGTCACACAACCCTCGAATTCCGATTCACCAAAGTGCCGGACACCGACTAGAGTACGTCGCTACGGGTCACGGGTGTGTTCGATTTTGCTCCCCCGTTAGCTGTTTCGCGTTTCGCAATATCTTTTGTCACGTTTGCTACACTGCGTGTCTCATTTACTCTATGGTTACAACCCCTTACCGCCCGCGTTCACCACCGGTCACCGGGAGGGTTTCCCCATTATCATTTAGTCACGGTCACGGTAATCCACCGTTTTCCATATGTGGGGGGAGTAAAAAAATACGCAATAACAGTATCATCATCCGTTTTGTGCGACCTTTTAAGTATTTTTCGAGTTCTGTTAGTAAGTTATCGGTCTAGCTCTCGTCTAAGTGTTGTATACTGTTGTGTTAAATAATTAGTGTTTTCGTGTTACGCACACGGGCCACCTGCCAACGTTCGAACTTTCGAAGACTTCAAAACCAGCTGTTCGAATTGTCTTCACTACCAGTGGATATTTTACACATAAGTCATGGAAATGAAGGAGGATAAAGGTAAATGATTTTTGCAGTTAAATTATTAATTTTTTAGTGGTCTGACGGTGTTATGTTAACCGTAACGTGTCAGTTGGCCAAATACAAAACCGGTGATAAGTTGCCAAAGGTCGTGTCGGTTGAATATCGCCACCTCTCGCATACACCTACAGCTGCTGTGATTATCCTGAAGTCACATTAGATTTGCCAAGGCGATTTTTTTAAGCAACTTCCTTGTTGGCTACCAGTCAATTTCATAATCTTAGGTTGAAAAGTCTCGATCTCCTAGAGTCCAAGTAGACCATAGAAACGTATTCCAATTTTATGACTTCAGTTTCCTAGTTATAGAGTATTATTTAACTAAGTTTAACCTTTGCTTAAGGTACTCACCCTAACTTCCCTCTATCTAATAGATTTATTTATTTCAAGTTAACTGTTTTCTATATAAATCTTATTTTTGATGAATATTTAGGTATCTATGACTATGGTTATAAAAATGCTTGTTCAAGTGTAGTGTAATGATGAGTTAAAGAAAAGTAAAATTAATTAATTTTAATTCATTAACAGAAAAAATAAATAAATTTTACTGCCAAAAATCTAAAAATATTTAACTACTTACCTATTGCAAATTTATTTTTTATTGCGAAAGTGCATAAAATTATATCAAACATTTATTTTTACTAGGTACTTTTGTGTATAATGTAGATATTTATATTATGCAAATAACAGATACCTACCTATATTTGCTACTATTCAATAATTCTTCCACAGTTAAAAATGTAATTCATATTGATATTTTCCATTTAAAAAAAAAGTGTTTTAACTCGAGGTAACATTATCATAGGATTACCCATGTTAATGTTTACCTGAATCAATATTATGTAGAATAATATTGGCTTGAAACTAATTTTCATTAGTTAATTATGTTTTGTTAATTATTATCAATGTAAAAGTTAATAAATTAGTAGGTATGTGACATATTTAGGTGCTTTCATAAAGTATTATTTATTTTATGGATTATTTTTAAAGACCTAACAATTATGTTATGTATACACTATACTTATTACTTACAATAAGTGTATTTCAATGTTTATTCTAAAAATTAAACCTTTTTATACAATTAAATTTTTTTAGTTTAAGTAAGTACTAGTTTAACCTAGTACGTCGGTACTTGTAAAAAAAAATGTGTTGTAGGTTAATCAATCATAGCAATTAGTATGCCTATTCTTTTGATTTTCTTATTAATTTAAGTGAGAGTCTTAGCGAATATCCCAGAATATAACTGAATGAATAACAAACTAATGCTGTTAAAATCTGATCTGTTGTATTATTATAACTGGGTGTATTTTTATATTTTTATGATGTTTAGATATTATACTTCTGATTAAGTTTAAGTATTTTTGAGATAAAATATATTATATTAGTAGGTAGGTATATCATTTATGCTTTTAAGTCCTAGCCTGTAATATATACAAATATAATAATAGTTACTTATAAATCTATGTATTCTTAAAAGATTATAATAATAATAAATGTCACTGTTTGGAAAGATAGATCCTTTTAAAAATGAATAAATTCCTCTTGCTTGTTTCTTAAAAAAAAATATTTGTTTGTATTAATGCCTAGTGTAAAGTCTAAATCTAATTTAAGGTACAAAAGTAAAGTAAACTAAACTTTTTTTATTCTTTATTTAAAATTCCAATATTTAATTTGTAATGGAAATATATAGGTACATATGACAGTAATGCCAATATTAAATAATTTCTATGAAATATTATTTTATAATATTATAACCACCAGAGTAACCATGGTATATATATGGATATCTATATTATTTCCTGTTCCTTGATCATTTATTTCCAAAGTAACACGTTACAGCCTTTGTTTTTATAAAAGGAATGTGTTTATTCCCAGCATTGATAAATGTATTTATCAGTTGGTTGGTTGGTTGCTATCAAATTTGGATTTCTCAACAGTTGGATGTAATTTTGGATTAATTTAACATTTTTCTTTCTCAAACCTGTAATCACAGTTGTCCATAACAGCATTACTTATATACATTTTCTTAGCTCATGAAAAACAATTATGTTTTTTATTTAATCGCTTCATTATAATAGAGTTTGTGTACTAGTTTGCACAAGATATTGAATTGTTCATAATTAGAAATTTAATTGTTTACTTAAGAATTTAGTGTTAAAACTATCAGTAACTAATTATAAATCTGATATTATAAATATACCATATTATTGGTAGTTGTATATTTAAGAGTATCTATATTTTTTGGTTTATCATAACAGTGTCCATAAATAGTTTTAAATTAGGTAATGACTAATTAGTATTAATTTATTTTATTATTGTTATTTATTTATATAATTATCATTCATTATAATTAATAATATTGTTATTATAATTTTTGGTATCACAAGATAACAGTATTGTTTTATATTTTAATATTCTAAATAAAATCTTCAGGTGTCGATAATAACAAAATTTGAATTGTACATTATTTGGAATTGTATTTTATTTAGATTCTATAAGCTTGAATATATTGTAAGTACCTAAAGCTTGTAGACTTATTTACTAGGTACCTAATACCTAGCCTAACCTAGGTGCCAATACATGTTTCCGTGGATACATATAGATTATTTATGCGAGAAACTTTTTTGTTAAGTTTGTAACTTATGATATTGATGCTACTAAAATATGTGTATTATATGTATGGTCTACGTTTTCTGTGCGATCTATTGTGGTTTATCTAATCTAGATACTGTGCAATTCCTTAATAAATATAAAAATATTGATCATTATAATGATTGATTAAGATTTATTTTACACTTGTATCCCTGTAACAGTGCAAGGTTTATGATTAAACTTTAGGTACCTTTGCTGATAACTTTTTACCATAAAGTACTGGTAAAAAGATATATAAAAGACAAAATACAGTGCACTAGTCTCTATTTTTAAGGAAAATTTGACTAAAATGAATTTGAAAGATTAAGAAAGTTGATTTCAATCTAACTTCATGACAATTCAAATATGTTTTCAGAAGTTTTTTCTAATCACAATGATAACGTAATTGGTAAATGTGGCTAATATTTTTTAGAAAAAAATACCCCTTCTCTGATGTACCCCTTTCCCTTAAATTCTTAAGCTCTAAATGGGTATTGGCCTGTAAATTAGCAGCCTAAAATAAGATGTATCATTAAGGCAGTCATTTAAATGTAATTTATAAAATTGAAAAAATTTGGAAAACCGTCATTAATCCCTTTAACCCTGAATTTAAAGAATTTAAAAACTGCTTTTTATTGAGTAGGTATTACTACTTATAAAGATTTCAATATGCTTTCATAAAATCCTAAAATGTGTGATCAATTTATATCAAATGAACCAGTTTTGTGTCATAGGTATATATGGGCATAAAAAACCAAGTTTTATTACCGTGGTAAACTAAATAGGTACTTACAAATTTGTTTATAAACTTTGATAAGTATAAAATTAATACCTATTATATAAAATTAATTTTAAACAAAATATCAATGAAACATAATTATTTTAATTTAAGTGGGTTTTACATAATTATGTTGAAGATTATAATCGAATAAGTATATGAGTATTAATATAGGTAATTTTATTCCTTTTTTTAATATATAGGTATTTTAATTAATTTAATTAGGTACCTACCAAATATTCTGTTATATATTTTTCTGATTTAATTTTGGCTTAGTCTTCTATAAATAAATATGTGGAATTACTTTTAATGATTTTCTCTGAGATTTAGCATTTCCATTCTTGGTACATATTTTGAGATCGGCTATACCCCTATTCCTATATTGTAAATTTGTAAAGGGTTCTTGCCCAATTATAAATAAAATATTGTAGGAACCTACTGATAATTTGTAAAGTAGTAAAATTTGTCCAGCACAGTCGCACAGTTTATCAAGGTTTATCACCACTTATTATCGTACTAGATTCTTGCGCAATTTACGAGGTACTCGTAAATTACACGTGATGAGATTTGTGGCGCAATTTACTGTCTATTTTTAGATGTAAATGGAGACACCAGATTTTTAAAATGTCATAGGGGCTTATTATTTTATAAACACATTTACAGTTTTACCATGTACTGTCAAGATGTATTGTTATCAACCTGTTTTCATAATATTCATATACCGACAAACCTTTAATCAGACACCGGTTAACCTAGAACCGGGTTGATTTCCAAAATCTACACATTTTCTTTCTTAATTAATTTATTATAAAAAAAATTAATATTTTGAAGATGCACATGACAAATATTGATTTTTTTTATATAATACGAAAACCGTGTGGAGGGGGCTGACCTCCGTCTTATCAAGCTCATGGGGGGCTGCAGTCCCAAATTCTCCATGTACACGATGCCCCTGGATGTAGGTACAAAATCGATCAGCACAAATATTATGTCTACCCGGGTCTCCTGACAGGTTTGTAGATTTTATTACTTGATTTTTAAATTGTATTAAATGTTTTTTATCTAAACGAATCGATTAAATTAAATTATACTACTATATGTGTAAGATTGGTAATACAAATTAAGTACCTAGTATGATGCCTACAGCTTACCTATTCAATTGAAATATTATAGAGATTATTATATTATGCAAATTTTAGGTAGGTATTTACTATTTGATTGATTTATTTACCAGAAATTAATGTAAGTATTAAAAAATTATTTGAAAAAACACGACTTAGAATGTATTTTTAAGTTAAACTACTTAGTTCGGTATATTGCCATCATCTGGTTACTTTTAACATTGTTTTTGGTTAATTGCACCTAGAAATTCATGATGATACAGATAATATTATAATATTAGAAACTTTCAAATCTATTTAATAATTAAATATTATATATATAGTTATTATATATACTATATTGACAGTTCAAATGATTCACTATTTTTATATAGGTTGCTTTATTTATTTTTTTTTTCAAGAATTGTTTGTTATTTTATTCATTATTTACCTAAAATTTGTTGTCTATCTTCCTGAATATTATTGTGTTGTGGATGTCACATATGGAAGTAGAAATCGGCGCCACTAATCGCATAGTAAAAAAAAAAATAGGTTGAGTTTATGAAAAATAACTCGACTGTAAAAACGTTTTACTCATAAAATATAATTTATTGGTTATAATATATTAGGCATATTGTAGATACGTATTTTAGCAACGGACGACACAGACCAGTTAACAAGTTCAATACCCGATTGTCCTTTTTAGCTGTTAGACTACCGCATTACGATTCCATTGAACTGAACTATTGGAGAAAGTTTTGTAATAATGTGACACGAATCTGGACATGAAGTTATAAAACTGTTCTATTTGTTGATACGTATAGAGTATAAACTTACTTTTTCAACTGCCTTTTGATTTTAAATTAAATGTTATTTTTAATAATATTTAGTTATATAGTTTATAGTATTATTTAGTTATTTACATTTAGTTATAACAATTATATATTTTATACTATATTTATGGGGTTAAGGATGGATATGCACTGGAAATTTATGCTGTGCATCATAGTTTATAAATGTTCACCTCGCCACTGTTTCCGACTATTGCGAAATCATTATTTATTATAAAATATGCTATTTGCACTGTAGACCATACACTATTTTTTAGTAGTAGATAATTTATTTTGGATCAAGTTTATAAGAAAATTCTATTCGCATACAAGTATAAATTGGTTTTAGTTTTAAAGTCACATAGGTGTACGGTGAACCTTTATACTCGAGTTTTATTTCACTTATATTCTAAAGAGTAATTTATTTATTTGTGTAATCCGATTAACACACATTAACAATAAAATGTAAATTAAATAAAAGATATGAAATAAATTACAAAAAAGAGCTGATACTGAGAATGGGAGTGGCCACCATTGTAGGTGAGAAGTTGGGAAGGTAGGATATATAAGGTTATTTTATTTTTATCTGTAAGTAATGATAAACCATTGTTTGATGAAAGACGATTCTGAGCGTAGTTCGGCAATACATAATTTGAAGTACCGTAATTTTTTTTTGCGATTTTCATTTAAATTTGATTTCAAAACGCTTATTAAAAAAGGCCAATGATTTTGAAAATCTTACCATGTTTAGATAAGTCCAATATAAGTATTATTACCAAGTTACAAGTCTCTACGTGTATTTATAACCGAATTACAGCAAAAAAAAACTTTTAAAAATTAAAATTCCTTTAAACCTCAAAAGAGGTTCAAAAGTTTTGGTAATGATATAGTAAGAAAGTAAATCAAAAAGGAAACAAAAAAGGTATCTTATGATTTTTCGATTAAATCAATTTTTTTTGGTAGAAAACGTCCTCCGTGTTTTTATAAAATAATGAAGTCGTAAAATTGAACGTTTTCCTAATTTTTTTCCACTTAAGTGCTTTCATTTAAAAAATTACGTCGAAAATCAAAAAATGATCTCTTTAAAGCACAATTTAGACAACTTGAGTTTTCAGAAAAAGTGTTACACGTAAAAATCGAAACAAGTTTACGAGGAAAAAACGTGTTCACAGACTAGAACAAAGAAAGAAAATAATAAACACCGTAGTAAAACCAATAGCTCCCTCGCTAGGCTCGGAATCTAAAATAACAAATTATAGGATAAAATTACACGATAAAATAAAACTTTAAATTGGTAAAATAAATTATTTAGTGAAAAAAAATATTTAATTTTTAAAAGTTAGTTAAATTTTATTATAATATCAAAGTCCTTATAAATAATAAATAATAATTTAATTGTATTTTATTTTATTTTAATTCCTATATCAATAAACGTAAACAAAAAATAATTACGTTTTCGTTCATTATGTAAGCCAAAACGTCTTGTTTAATTTGTAAATATTTTCTTGATAGAATATTATCATGATGATTGCGTTAAGTCACGCAAATTATTTCTGACTTTCATGGAAGTCTTCGTATTTATTGAATAAAGCAATGTATCAAAATATTAAGGTGGTTATCTACACTATGTATTTTTTTTTACAATATTGTATCCTATAATAAACGTATATATTTATAGGCTATAGTGGGTATATTCCACAATATTTTTAAATTAAGTCCTCTCAAGTAATTACTTTTCAAACAAAATAATCAATTAAGTTTATATGTTTAAGTCTATCTATCTATGTTACTAAATTTTTACGTTCCGTAGCTTTTACGAACACAATTTATTTATTTTCTCGAATCTATCGTTTTTTAAGATCTTTTCATCTCACTGTGCTTATTATTTTATATTTGTATCTGAAACTGTCTCGGTGAGAAAAAATTCGAAAACGTTTTCTCTTAAACTGAATGAGGCTTATTTATATATCTTACATTCGTAAAAATAACCTTTGGCTTTATCAAAGTATATGTCCAATTGTAGTCATAATATTATTGTTTAAACAAATTAAATTCAATTAATCCTTATGAATTACGTCAGATGTTTCAAGTGCCAATTTAAAAACGACAACCATTTTTCATCTGCGCCTATATTTGTATTATGTTTATAATAATTTTTTATAAATTATTTTAATATTTAACTGATAAGAATATCGTGAGAGCAGAGAGTATAATATTTATATTTGTTTAATAAATTGATCGTAAAAAATATTTACGATATTATGTTTATTATGGTATAGCAGTTTACAAGTGAGACATTGTGGTTTCTTTTACTCAATTAATAATATGATTCATGGTATTATTGATACGTTTTACAATTTTATTTTAGCTATTATATATAATTAATAATCGTTCAATAGATATTAAAACAAGAGCTGATACTGCTGATGAATGTGTCACTGTTGTAGGTGGGAAGTTGAGAAGATAGGAATGTAGAATACATAAGATATTTACTATATATCTGTACACAACGATAAATCGTTGCTAACGAAATATGATTCTGAGTGAAGTTTGGTTAAAAATATTTTGAAATTCCGTGATTTTAACGGGATCTTTACTTCGAAAAAATTTATTTCATTAGTATGCTAGACTTTGTTTTTTTTGTTGACTTAATACAATTTATGAATATACTCATGTACTTTAGAGTATGAGTTCTGGTATAAAACAAAAATCGGAAAAATAAAATAATAATGCTGCAAATATTTGTTTGTTTTTCCTATATACGTTTTTTTCCAATTATTATGAAAAGCGCTTGGAAAATCGAAAAATGATCTCCTAATGCATCAATATTAATAACACATCCTAATTGTAAAAAAAAATCCTAGTCATTTTCGGGTTGCAATAAGATTTCTTTTGGAAAAGTTGTCTACAAACAAACAAAAAAGTATACATTATAGTAAAATCAATACATTTTTCATCACTTGTTAAAAATGATTTCTCGACTTTTTTCTCGGTAAGCTATATTGTGGTCAAAATATCAATGGTCACAAACTTAAAAATGTGTAGGTATATTAATATAGTTTGATAGAAACATAATATTATTGTGTGTTTGTGTGCAAGGCGACATTTAGGATTCGAAGTCTAAAGAAATCAAGAAATTATGAATAAACACGAAACTCAGTTGTATATTTACATACAGGGTGTCCCACGAAGATATTTTACATTCTTTCTGACTGGGGTACCACCCTAGTTAGATATCCTTTCAGAAAAAGGTGCTGTAATTGAAAATTGAGCAAAATTACTAGTAGAATAGTTATTCACAGATAAAAAAACAAAAAAAAATCATTGTAAAACCAATACATTACTCCTTCCACCCAAAATCTAAAATGTAATTAAATATTATGATGTTTAGGTATGAATTTTTTATAGATAAAGTAAATATATATTTCAAGTTTTTACTATTTTGAAGCGTCATGTCATTATGTGTAGTCAAAAAGTTAGATGTTTATAAAATATACTTTCCTCAAACATTCCTCATTTGAGGAACATTCCCAGTACTTTTCACGGAAAAGTACCCACCCCTACTCGGGATATGGAAAAGGTATAAATTAAAAATGAGACGTATTCGGGATATTCCCGTATTTTCTATAATAATAATACAATTGGCGGTTTTAGTGATTATTACCTATATTAATAATAGAACCGATATTCAAAATTTAAAATATCGGTATTTAATAAAACAGCTGCATAAAAGTTAATTAATTTTTTATTAAGTCAAAAAAATACTTACTGTTAAAATAGGAAATCAATTGGTTTTGTTTTAGGATGTTTTTTTTTTGTATCATCCGAATTTGTTTTAATAACTCATATGTTGTACTTACTAATCTCGTATTTTAATAATTATCATTATTTTTATTTAAATTTTTTTTTGTAATTGTGATCTTCATTTTTTTATCATTTCAAGTATACATAATTACACATTTAAATAAGTCGTTATGATGTGGTACTATTTGAAATAGCAAATTTGTATTTGACAAAGTTGTGTTCTTATTAAATGACATAACTTAATTATTTAAGTATTATTTGGTGGTTTTCCGTTTCATACACGAAATTAAGTTCCTACGCTTAACAAAAGATGCACTGTTTCAAACATTTAGTAACTTGTTTGTTTTTCATTCAACTGTGTATAGAGTTTAGAGGGGACTTTAGTTCCTTGTTTAGTCTTTTATCAAATGTATTCTTGCGATTAAGGTTGTATACAGCTATATAGGTACAATATATAGAATAAATATAATTTGTGTCATTAATCATGTTAGTGTACACAAAAATGACATGGAAAAACAACTGTCACTGAGATGTTATTTTATAATATATAAGATATAATTCTCTCACATTATTAATAATATATATTGCTGCAGTATAATAAATAATACAAATAATATTATATAGGTAAGGTATACATTTATTATACTTATTTTCATATTTAGACACGCGGGACGTAATATGGATAATGGATATGATGTATATTATATGATTCTCATAAGAAAATATCAAACTCATCGTTTACAGTTTTTTATTTAATAAATGTTAATAATTATTCGGTTAATTTATATGTTACTAGTATTATATAGTGTCGGGGAACTAGGTAAGAATTCCCGACAGGTGAAACATAGTCAAACAATATAGTTAAATAATATGAAACAAAGCAAACATAACTATAAATTCATACGCGTAAATGCATATATTATTTTTAAAGTACTGCAAGTATCGGGGGGGGAGGGGGCGTCGTTTTAATTATGAACAATTTATAAATTAAACTAAAATAAAACAGCTGATATTGCTAATGGGTGCGCCACTGTAATATAGGTGGGAAATTGAGAAGATAGAATACATACCGTTATATAATTTTTATCTGTACTTGAAAATTTAACACAAGATTCATTATAAGCTGTACTTAGTGTTAAAGAATAAAAAAAATTGAATTTAATGTAGTAGTTTTTTTTTATAAGCGTTTTTTTAGATACAATTTTTTACGAAAATTGTAAAAATGACGGTATTTCAAAATATATTTTACTGAATTTCGCTTTGCAACGATTTATACGAGTTATTTACACAGTTATAAATTAAAGAATTTTGAATCTTACCTTCTGAACTTCCCATCTACAATAGTGGCACACTCTTCAGTAGCATCAGCTCTTCCTTTTTCTAAAACGTTAGTTTTTTTTCGTTTGTAAACAAGGCTAGAAGTCGATAATATAGGTATCGAGGTTTGTATGCGGTTAATTATATATATATATGAAGTCAATGACAATAAGTAACTTATTTACTTATATTGTTACACATTTTTTATACCACATCTATTGTATCTATTTTATAATACCATTGTATATTATTATTATAAATTATTTAAAACATTGATGTTTGATGTTAAAAATTAGCAGATAATATTATGTTATAGAAAATCTAAAACCTAATTGATATTTTTTGGGCTTTAACCGTTCCAAATTCACAACGCTATTGCAATGTTTTTTTTTCTAATTTCTGTTGAATATTATTATTTCAGTTATTTGTTTTCAGTTGTGTGGGTGGGAGGAGAGATTAATGTAATATCCCCCCCCCCATTCGTTCAAGAATATAACAATTTTATCTTGAGTTATTATTTCAGAATGTATTTACTAATTTAATCTTAAAATGTATTTATTACACCCAAGTTACAGAGAAAAGCTTAATTTAGGATTTGACTTTTAAATTCCCATTGTCGGGTTAAGTATTGAATACATTTCTACTATTTATTTTTGATTATTACTCGATTACTTATCTTCTCTCATTGAAAATTCCTGACACGGCATTGTTTATTTTAAGTTAAAAATGTATAATATTCGTACCAGCGAATTTGTTATTAACTAAGTATCACGATTTTTATGATGAGTTTCTGTCGTTTTTAATTATGCCAATAAAACAAATAAAATTGTCAAGTATCTTAGTATATTAAAGTAATATATAAAATATAATACATTTGAATATACAAAAGAGATTAAGAAATTTATTTATGCGTAGTATATATAGTTAGAGAGATAAACCGCTTAAAATCGTTTCCGATCTACTGCACATATAACGGTAATAATATAAACCACAAGTCTGTTACTTGTACCCAGACTAATACCATTGTATACATTTACAATATGTCTTTTAGAATGATTTTCACACATGGAAACATACAATTTCCATTGGTGCTTACTCGTGAGATATTGTTTTATAATAGTAGTTTGCAATTTGTTTCGCTTTTTAGCGCATTTGATTGATGGAATACTTCTTAGGTAATCGGCTGCTATAGGAATATCCCGTCATACAACCGTGCCTCCAGTTTTTCTTATTCGCTGTTCTTGTCTTCTAGTTTAAATCTTCTCCTGAGACTTCCACATCATTACTTACTACATCCTTCTATCTCATACGTGGTCTTCCACGTGGATTCTTAAACTAACTAAGATATCTTTGAAGCTATTTTATAGTTAATTTTGGATATACTATATTTAGGTTAGGTGTATTTTTCTGAGTACTGTATATACTTCCATAATGGTTATTGTATTTTTTCTGTTACGAGTTTATTATTGTTTTATTAATTTTATCTAATTTCATATATTGGAACAGAAATAATATACATGTGTACAGTAACTGGCCAACCGTGTACTAATAGTTTTTTAGTTACGTAGGTTGAAGAGTGTTGGAAATATGAGAGTTAAGCTCGATAAAACTGCCTGTGAAGAACGACCGGTTTTGTTTTATAAAAATCATCGAATATTCAAAACGCATGTTGTAAATGTGGCTTATCATAACAATAATATTATAGTAATGAGTAATTATCGAATAACATTATTTATTTCGTAATTGCGCAAATTAATATCGATGATCATAATAAATTAATAATTGAATTATAATGCGATAAAAATTGGTATTTTACTCGAATGGCGTTTAATAATCTAAATAGCTAGGTATAGTATTTGTAATAGCCATGTCAAACATTTACGAATAATAGATATTAATAATGAACGTTTTAAAAAAATTACATAATATCAAAGACAAAGATCAATATAATTATTATCATATAGTTCATAATGAAGTGTGTTTCGTTAAACTTGCAGCGAGTTAATTTTACTCGTTTGATTTGTTAATACTTAAAATTGGGAAATTTCTCAGATGTGACAAAATATAAACATAAGTACTATTTTCTTTATGTAAGTAATTTTGTCTTCTGTAATTTTTCCCATAAGGCATAAGTACATATATATATATATATACAACACATGTTTCAGTGTTATACCGAAAATTAATTTATTATCTAAACTCACTATGGTATGTTCTTTTTGTTAGAAAAATAGGCATAAGTCATGTAACTATAATATGCCTTGAGCTATTTAGAACGTCTGCATTTAGTTCGTACTGAAGAAAACTATACAAAACTGACCCGAAGCCCTTTTTTCTGAGACCAAATATATTTATCTATACTTACCCGTGGTGTAATTAGAAATTTGTTTCGAGGAGGAATATAATTTTTAAAATCAAGTTACTTCGCCCTCGCCATCATGGATGGAGTTAGAAGAAACTTTTCAACGTTGATAATAAACACAATTTTTTAGCTTTGAATAAACTGTTTAAATTTAATTAGCAATTTGTATTCGAATTTTGTCACGTTATTTTTATCACTTACGGGAACACTTTTTAAATATGTTCTTTTAAATTTAATTACATTTTCTATTAACTAATCTAAAATTATAAGTCATTGAGTACATTTTAGCTTTACAATTTAAACTACAGATAGTTTGTAGACTTGGGACGTTATCTAATAAAAAAGGGTTTGGACGGTCATAATAATATTTACGCATTTCATCACTTATACCAGTGATAATAGTTTACTGTGAAACTTAAATTACATTTTTATTTTAAAATATAAGTACACTTACGGGTCCACTGGAACTCGAAATTAGTATTTTATTTAATTTTTATCGTTATTGTCAACGATATTACCTACTTATTTTGTAAAAAAAAAAAAATTCCTGTTAGTGGAGGGGGGAGGGCTCTATCCCCCATATGTCCACCCCGAGCCACTGATAAATCTCATATATATTTTGCGCGTGGACAAATTAAATGATTCGTCCACGGGGCTCGGTCGAGTATATCGCGCGTACCATAATAGTATGCACATAATAATATTACGTAGAGAGACTTCAAAAAGTGAATATACTTTTAGCACACACTCATTCTAATGTTATTCTCTCGTCAGCTGCTATATAATAATAATAATAATAATGAGTACATAATATAATATAGCCGGCGTATTCCCCGCCATCGGTTTCTCACCGTAGCGTTGCGTCGTCGTCGGCGTTGTATATTCAAAGCTATTAAACTGTACGCGCGGCGGCCTCACTCCGCCGCCCGTCCACGCGGCGTCCACCACCTCCTGGTCCTCCGCCGTCACCGCCGCCGCCGCCGACTATAGAGCCTATAGGTGGTTCTCTCCTCGTTCAATCGTCGAGTAACCGCGACCGGGCGTTTTTGTGTTCTGTTTGTGTGTGGTGTATGGTGTGGCGCGTACGTACGTGTGTGTATGTGTGTGTCTGTGAGAGCGTGAGCGTGTACGTGTGTTTGTTTGTATGTACGTGTGCGCGCATTCGTGCTCCGTTTCAAAATCGGTACGTGGTAGTATTATAATAATAATAATTATTATCTACGACAGAAAAAAAACTTTGTTTAACATAAAAAAAAAAATTTAGTTTTTTTTTCCGACCTGTCCAAAAACCGCCGAGTAAAAATATTACATACGTTTACGAAAGCATAGGAAAACAAATTCGCATTATTACAATGTACCTACTCTTGATTTATCCTGCGTGTGTAGGTACGATTTTAAATTTCGCGGTTGCTTACGGGTTTTCTATTTTCATAATTTTTACGTCGACAGTTTATGGAATGTTTTTTTCTTTCTATTAATAATATTTTATAATATGGTTTTATATTTTATCGTGTACACAAGTGTAGTGCTATAAAATTGTTAGATATTATACCTGCAGACCCTATTACCGTTCATTTTCATAAGTGTACAATGCCATTTTTATTATACCTCATTCGCTACGAAAACATCAATGTCGTTAAAAGTTGGGACCTATAAAAAAAAAAAAATTAAAATTATCGACACGATAACTACGCATACCTACTCAATATTGGATTTATTGATATATGTATTTACAGTACACGTATCTACCAAATAATAATAATTGTTTAAAACGATGATGATACACAAATAAAATAATAGAACAGTTTTCGAATAGCGTTCGAGTCGTGCACTCACCAGATTAAAATTGTGCAATAGTTCATTTTTTTCCTCTAAAATCGCGTACTGGTAATATTTTTCTAACGCTCACTATACAATTTTGTTTTTGGACAGGTCTATTATTATTGTTAGGTGTTCGTGTTCCCTTTTTGTTTACGTGATCTGTTCCGATTTTGATAGGTATGGCGATTTGTTGATGAGATAAACACTTATAAATTATATATCCTCCGGAGACGTGCATTCGAAATAACTTCGTCGTTATTTGTGTCGAAACTGGGAGAATTATATTAATATTTATCAGCTTTTTTCCGGCCCAAAACCACAATGACGAAAGGCGGTTCGTCGCCGGTACTCGTCGAAAACGGCGGTAACAAAATGGACGGAAACGGCGCTACGCCCACTGTCAAAAAGCGCGGTTTCTTTAGTGGCTCATTCCGGCGCCGCCGGAGTTCCGACATCAAACTCAACGACACAATAATTATCAACGAGAACGTGGTATTCAATGGAAACAATAAGAACAGCGGTACGAACAGCGTTGTAGACGGCAGCAAGGCCACCGAAAATGGCAAAAGCACCGTGGCGCCTACTGCAGCTGCCGTGAACGACAAGAAGCCGCCGTTGCAACAGAAACAACAGCAGCAGGCGGACAGCAAGAAAGTGGCCGCTGCCGCGGCGGAAAGCAAGAAGCAGCAACAACAAGCAGACAAGAAAAAAGCTGCTGCGGCGATAGAGGACAAGAAGAAAACTGTTGCGACGGCAGAGGACAAGAAAAAAACTGCTACGACGCCAGAGGATAAGAAAAAAGCTGTGACCAAAAGAGGTAATTGTTTTTTCCTGGTGGATTTATAACCGTAGGGGACGGGGATTTTTGCGACGGTTTACGCGTGAATCGGAAATCTACTGATTTTTGTAACAAATGAGCGTGCGCGCGTGCAGGTACTTTAGAGGTTTCCGAGTTCGATGTACTACAAAATAGAAAAATAAAATGGCAAATAGGTACATTCGTAAAAGTAAAACGTTGTAAACGTCGAGTTAAACTCTGAATCGTTTTTCGGATTAGGAATAATTCGTTTACCGTGAAAAGAAACCCGTCAAAGTAATAATATCTAGCCGATTGTCGTGTGAGAGTCGGAGACTCTCATAGATTGTAGACCCCCCCTCTTAAAAAAAAATAAAAAAATATTTCCTCCATTTATAATTGTATTTATTTAAGTACTTGATAATATTAAGCGAGTTCGTAATGTAACTGTGTTTGAAAACGTATTGCCTGCTCTATCCTATTTCTATTAGAATCACTTGTATTAAAATAAATTACGTATATTTATACGTAAACGTGATTAAGTACGAATTGTCGGGGAGGAAAGGGGGACTTAGACCCCCTTATTGTTTATTATTAGTCGTGGAAACCCTTCGGGGACTGTAATATTGTGCGTGTCGCCCGCAGTGTACCGGCCAGTGAGTTATATTTTTACCAACCCGAATGGTCGTGGCCACGAGTTGAACGACCCCGTGTGTCTGTATGTATATATATACATATATATACATATTATTTTCTTGATGATAATGTTCTTCGCTGACGAACGACAATAACCTTCTAATATTATTATATGTTGTGTCTTGCATTTTATATAGATATGTACTTAGATGTGTCTTTTATGTAACGCGTCCGATTCTTTGATGGTGATGCGCATCGATCAGCGTGCATAAAACGATAATCTCGAAACAACGATTCGATCAGTATTTTACAATAATTCTTCGGTCCCGGAAAAGAAGGGTTTAATTTTTGGTATTTTTTTTTTAAATATATTTTTACCTTGTGTTATTTGTGTTTCCCTTTATTTTTTCACTCTAAATGACACAAGTGTATGTATATTATTGGTAACACATTATTATATTTATTTAAATAAGTATATTAAAAATTAAAATATCCTAATGTACATCTTATATGACATGAACATTTTATTTTGCAAAAAGGCATAATTCATAGGTACGAGTATAATACATTTTATTAATTAAACCATTTAAAACACTATATTTAGTTAGGTCATTTAGCATTTTAACATTTAATTTATTTGTACCTATTTAAAACCACTATACATACTGGAATATCGAGCTGTACATTTTTTATTTTGTGCTCTCTAAAACACTATTTTAAGTCCTGCCAAACGAGTGTAAACTGTGGAATGGGGTTAATATATTAGAAAAAAAAATGCATATACGTATTCTAATAAAAATGTGTATATTTAAGTAAATGATTTGTTATAGATCATAATAATTAGGATAAAATCTATTTCGTCGTGGTTAATAAACATAATAATATAATGTAACTATTTTACGATGTCTTGAAATATGGCCCTCTGCCCCTTCCCTTAAATACGTTCCCGGATGTGGTATTTCTATTTGGTTTTGTTTTACTTTAGTAAAATCATCATTTACATGCATATTTTTCTGTAAATTATAATATTTTCAAATGATCTATATTATATTTTATTAAAAAGCGAAAGACCATATATTCATTTATACAAATCTATTAGGACGTATTCACTGGGCATTAGAATATGACGTAATAAATTATTTTCATAATATAATTTATTTGGTATTGTCTATTTTTTTTTGTATTCGTTTATTTAAATTTAAATCTAAACCGTGTGCGTAGAATTATATGTGACAAATTTTTGTATATTATAATTACAGGCACGCCGTTTTTGAGTAACAGTATTGGAATATAAATGTGTAAAGTATGTTCGACTATATAGATAAAACAAAAAAAAAAAAAACCACATGGCTCTCGACGTATTTTTACAGCCGACATTTAAATATGACTTTAAAATAGCAGATTTTATATTTGGTTTTAATAATAATAATA
This sequence comes from Cinara cedri, assembly GCA_902439185.1. Taxonomy (NCBI): domain Eukaryota; kingdom Metazoa; phylum Arthropoda; class Insecta; order Hemiptera; family Aphididae; genus Cinara; species Cinara cedri. The sequence continues at coordinate 1,088,853 of CABPRJ010001444.1, read as the reverse complement.
ATAAAAATATATATATGTATATATATATATATATATATATATATATATTTAATTGATGATTCGTATTTTTGATTTGAGTTGAATTTTAATAATAATTATTAATAAGTGGACGAATTTGGTTATAGGTTTTGTTTCAACAGCGTGGTCTATATTTTCATCTCCTAAAATGTTAATATTCGTATTTGAGCCGCATTACGGTCATAGTCTAAAGGGGAAAGATACTCTTGACGGGGCTCTTTTTTTAAAATATAGATTTATTAATTTGTATTTAATATGTTTTAGTATTGTCGGCTGTCATCTTGTTATATCAGTATAATTAATAGTATCGATAACAGGTATAGGTACTTGTAGTTTCAAATCAATATTATTGTTATAAAATGACCAAGTGGTTCCTAATATAATTTACCATTGATTATTGATTATTTACCATTGCAAGACGTCTATGTCTAAAATTGAAAGAAAAAAAGGAGACAAAACATTGTGGTTCTCTATTCTTCTCTTCGACTCGCTACAGCCCCCTCCGCTTAACCTCCCTTAATTTTGTATTATTTATGTAGTTTTGGTTAATTAATGGTTGGTTTTTTCGGTTTTTTCCACCGGTGTTATACTCGGGTTCGCTATTGTCATTAAAAACATAGAATTATAATATTAATCCGTAGACATAAAATAAACATCGGTTTCACGACAAAATATCCCCGCAAAAATATCCCATGTCGAAAAATCCCACGTAAATATTAATTTAAAATTTTAACCTTTATTATTAATAAAAAAAAAAATTAATTAAAATATGTTAAAATAAATACTAAAAAATATTTGCTCTTAAAAATTAAAAAAAAATCTATTCAAATACATTTTTTCTTTTTTAATTAGTGCACCGCTCAATTATTATTTTTTCACTCTTTCGGTGTATATTAAATGAGTAGCCTTTAAATATTAGTAATTTATTGCCTTTTTGATTTCGGATAAATTCTAACACTTTGTACTTGTCACAAACTTGTAATAACCCAAACAGTTAACTCACGAGTAATGAAAACAAAACACTATACCATTATTATATTATTACTTCTAATCGTATAACATATCTAATCGTAACTTTCATAATAGAAGTTAAACATTTTTAGGTTAAAATTTAGAATTATTATTTACGTGGGATTTTTTGACATGGAATATTTTTGTGAGGGTATTTTGTCTGGGATATTTTGTCTTGTCACCATAAACATAGGATGTTCGTTTAAATTCCATAGATTAAAATTATGATTATATACCGGATTTTACAGTTTAAGATTAAAAGTTTCTACTGTATTGTATTATTGATATTATTCTAATACAATATTATTGTTAAATATATTATTTTTTATGGGCGTGCACGTGTTTAGTTTCAAAATGACCCCTCGTTTTTTCCCCTAACCTTATCGAGTATCTTCACGGATATTAACAACCGAACGTCGTCATTTTTGAATTTCCGGAGTGAAAGTTGTTTGCGGCGGGTAGCGTTTCTTCCTTCCTTTTAGGGAGGCGAGGCGGCGAGAAGTAATATTTTTCTCATATAAGAAATTTATCCCATCTATTATGATAATAAAGTTATTTATATTAAATAGTTCATTATATAATAATATAATAATTGGCCAAGTATTATATGGTGAACATATTATTATTTAAAGATTTTTGTGCGAATAACTATTTTAATACATATCTAATTTAATTTATTGTTGTATCCGATTTATTTAGTAATTGATTAATAATTAATCGAATATTTAATAATTGATTAAAAATATCAAACTCCGTATCGAACAATTACCGACATTATTAGTCTTTTCCTAGATAATTATATAATGCCTAAAAATAAAAATCCATTGACGATTAGAATATTGTATAGGTAAGTACATATATATATGTATATTATACCATTTTTTTGTGATTTCTTGGTTTTTCGTTTTAAAAGATTTTCTTTGTGACTGAAGGACGTTTTTTTTTTACTATAAACGTAACTCATGCTTAATTTTCTCTTCTATATTATTATTTTTTGTAAAATAATTTTGTTGTATATTACTATAGTTTGTGTCAAGGTCAGTGTAATAGTGTTGAATGAAAATAATTTGTTACGGTGCAATGATTTTTTTATGTTTATTTATACATTTTATATTGTAATAATATATTACCTATATATTATTATTCATTATAATATATAAAATTCAACATAGCGAATACTATAAATAATATTTCCAATAATATTATATGCGTTGTAATTTTTAATATTAAAGAGACAAAATTTCACGTTCAATTGTTGGTTTTTTTACCTATAAACAAGACATCATAATGTGTAAATTTAATTAGATTAATGGCTTAGTGTTAACCCACATTTAAATCTAAAATATTTAAATATAATATAAAGAGAATTGGTCACTGTATATTTCAGTCGATTCAGACTAAAAAGTTTGACAAAATTGTTGGAATAGTGTTTAACAGATTTCATTTTTCAAAGCGGATAAGCTATCATGAATTGTTTAGTTTGTTTATTAGGATATGTTGAATGTAAACATTATTTTTGTAGAAATCGTAAAAAAATCTGATTGTATTTTTGAAAAATGTTCAAAAATATACATGAAATAATTTGATGTTTAATTATAATAAAAATAAAAAAAAATTATTCCAAAGTATCCCAGAAAAGAACTTTAATACGTTATTAAAATTAAAATTTGTCACGTAATTTCTACAGTTTTACGGTCTGAAACATACGTCATATTAGTTCATAAAAACGGCCGTACCACTTCCCCTTAATTGGGTATTAGGTAGTAAATTAATGGATAAGTTTTATCATTAAGGTAGTCACTAAAATATTTAAAAAAAATTAAAATTTTAAAATTAGAGAAATTGGAAAAACCGTCTCCTCTTCAAGGGTAATCTTAAGTATTTTTTATTGTAAATTAATCTATTTATCGATAAGTTTAATAGGTTATGAAAAAACCGCGTCAAATGTAAATAATTATTAGTAAAATGATTTATTAGTATAAGTGTATTACTAAATCTTTTTATACGTAGGACATTATAGTTAAAAAATTGCACTAAAGTAATTATTTTCATTACTCTAGATTTTAGAGTTGTTAATATAATTGAATTTAACTTGTTATTTTAAAATACATACTAGTATAATATAGTGTTTAATAATTTAATGCAAATTAAAAATATTAATAATAATAATAATTTATTCTGTTTTACAACTTTGATTTTTAATTATTTTTACTTTTATAAACTTCACACATTAGTACTAAAAAAAAAAAAAAACACGAGTATCGGTTATTAAAACGAACCGTCATGTATTATGCAGTACCTAATAGTTTTGTTATAATTTTATAATTGTTGAGAAAGTTGATAAACCATTTCGTAAAGTATAACTCGTTTATTCCGATATTACGTTCCCATCAGATATATTTTCTAATATTGTAGGTAGACCTATAAATTATAGGTTTATTGTATTCTTTTGAACAGGGAACGTAAATAAAGTACCGAATGGGATTTTTTTTTTTTGAGGTCAAATTATTTGTTATCATTACGTGTATATCGCATAACGTTAATACTGAGCAGCATTTTAGTGTTTGCGTTTCACCTGTTGTGCACCTCTCATTCTCATGACGAACAAGGTCACCATTCGAGTTCTATAATCTTATCAATCATTTGAATTTAAAATCGCGACTCTGGTTTTTAGTATGTTTTATATTATATTAATTTTGACAAGTTTATGGATACATTTTTTCATCAGCTATTCTCACATATTATTATTATTACCTATACTTACTAATAATTGTAATTGTTTATTCTTTCGTATTGTAGTTGATGCCGAATTATAATTATTATCGAAGTCTTAAAATTTTAATATTATAACTAAAACCGATATGAACGTGTGTATATTGTTTACAATAATCTCGTATAATTCTGATAATAATGTATATTACTCATTTTTGATAGGTTGAATACCTATTTTATAAGTGATCTTGTATATAGATATAGTATATCATTCTGTATGTATATTGTATACATATACAGATTTATAGAAATACGCATGACATGTTCTATGTTATCAGTGATCAGATGTCATTGTATAAATAAATAATATACTTGTAATACTATATGTAATACAAAACTGCAGTTCAATTTTTTTTTTTTTTATCTGCAGTAGTGTTAAAGTGTATAGGTATAAATCTGCTTGTAGACGATAACTAAACACTTCATGAAATTCACCTATAATTATTAGGTACACATAACTCTACATTTTATTAGCTTTGTTATTGATTTGTATAGATTATGACGGTTATTAAAAACAAAATTACTATCAATCATTTATTATTACATTCGTTAAATTTATTAGTATTCAAGGTAGGTTATCTTTTATGGTTTGACGTATTAAATATAGGTCAGCCGTAGTATATTTTATAAAATAAATATTTGGTCTTAATTTATTAATCATAAAATATTATATTTCATTCATATTATTTTAATTGTCTATAGAAAACAAATATCAGCAATTATATACTTAAACAGTGTTATAATAAACATAAATATTGTTTTCATGGTAGTTATATATAACTACCTATAATAGGTGCCTAATCATTTATTTAAATTATTTTTATTACGTTTCAAATTAACCAAAATTATATACCTATATATGTGTGTGTATATACGTACTAAATAAAAATTGTCTTGAATAGACGAAAATATAGTTAGGTAATTATGATTTCATTTTGGAAGAAAAAGTAAATGCTATTTAAACCTTCATTATAATAATCTACCCATTTTTCACTTTTATGGATTTTTTTTTGAGGTTAAATAAAATTACAATTTCCCCTCTAGGCAAGTTGTTGATAGTACGCGTCGTATACCTATAGTAGTAGTTCAATAATATACCGTATTAATAGTTAAACTAAAATAATTATTGTAATAGTTTTTAAGTTTAATGCATTGGTATAATAATGTGTATTTACAACGCACATTTATAATAATATATTAGCGTGGTGTTCCGACAGTTCGCAATTACGTCATACTATCGTAAAAGTGGCAACTTGAACACAATATGCAACATCAATTAATTTACGTATATATAATATTATTATTATTTTCATGTACCTAAAACACTATTGCCGCACACGTCACTAGTATTATTACTAAATTAACAGTTGTCGTCCCATCGATTTTATTTAAGCAATACTCAATAAAGACAGTGGTGTGCGAAGGTGGGAGGTTAGAAGTTATATTAACCATATCACCTTGAAAAAAAAAGTAACTGAGTATTTATCTAATAATTTTATCTTGGAGTTATTTATTTTAACCAAATGACAAACAAAAAAAGCTTGATTTATTAAATACAACTTTTCATTTTAGATCTGGCTTTTAAATTTACATTGTTGGGTTAAGTATAACAGGAGGAAATGTTACGATTTATTTACGAATTATAATTATTGTTTTTCTAATTACTATACGTTTTTTCCTATTGATATTTCTGGGCACGTCTTTGCTCGACGATAGTTTTATTACTTATTCGAATATAAAAATAATTTTGTTTTACCTAATATTTAACCTATTATGTTTGTTTAAGATCAGGCTATATCATTATTATCGGTCTTTACCAATGGCGTACATCACTCAAAATTAAATTGGAAACACCAAGTTGATCGAATAACACTTATTTCCCACCCATCAAATTGTACCAAATTAGCATTAGCATCAGCTATTTATAATTGTTAATTTATAACTAATGATTTCTAACATAATGTGTAGATATTTTTAGCTTACCAATATCCGCCTAAAATTTTGGGGTAGAAGCTGTTAGAAACCATGCAATATGCGCCACTGACAATTTCTGTCTCAACCTAATCAAAATATGTACCAAAATATTTTTTTAGGGCAGTATTATACTACGTTTCTGCAGTTTTTCTAAAATATTATCAAACTAAAAAGCTACAGATTTGTTTTTGAAATATAGCATTAACTTTTTATATAATAATATGTTAGAAAAATAGAAACATGGATATTCTCATTCTTAATTTTGTTTTTAAAGTTTTATTTGATTTACTTAAAAATTATTATAACACGCAGCTATTACAATATTAGGTATGTTCGTGTGTACTGTCTAGGTATCTCGTAAATTATTTTTGACGTATACTTACATCATGACCTATATTGATTACGGTTTTTATATCGATACCTTTATTTCTGTAAAGCACGAAATAATAATATCATGTACTTACGGATGAAAAGTTTTGCACTTTTTTTTTCGTTTTATGTGCATTGTGTTTTAGTTTGACTAAGTGAAACCATCCGTGACCTAGATTATTATGTTTATCATGTATAATATTATAATTTTATATTCGCAATGTTTACTTTTTAAAAGTGTATAAATAAATGAGACACGTTATCATTATTGTTATTATTATTGATACCTATACCGCAAATAGGTAAAAGATATGACTAATAATTCTCTACTGAGAATCGTTTTTCGCCATCGTTGAGTACAGATATCGAGAATAATCAAACATCAGTTATGATTTTAATAAGTACATATCGGTAAGAAACTAAGAAATTTGGAGAGAAATTACACCAATTGTATTGTGTTTTTTGAGGAACGGCGAACAATATAATAATATACGATTATCAGTTCGCATGAATATTCCGTAAATTTGCAATGTACTTAGGTATGCAATAGTTATTGTGCACAATACTCTGTAGTCTATGTATGATGGCGTTTGCGTGTGAAACAAAATTGATTATTATTATATTACTTAGTACCTATGTATCTGCTATTGCGTGTCGCGGGGAAACGTAATAATTTTATTACGATATGTGAGCACAATTTTATTTTTTGCTTTCTAACGGGACAGACGAATACCTGACGGGAAGCGAAAAAAGTCTCCGTTGTTGCACGTGCGCTGTACATTGGAATTGTTTCGCACTTGGCTCCGAAATAAAATTTGGCTCGAGTACCACGCACGGGTGTTGCGCCGTCGTCGTACTGCCGGCCGTGGCCGACGTGTTCTCTAAAAATAATATTCCCCTCGACTATCCTGTGCCCTCGGCCGTGTTGTCGTCTCCTCTATAAATACGCGATATACGGCGACTTAATATAGTGTGTACCAAACGATCGAGACGCTTATTAACGTTCCATAATATTTGAAACGAGCCACAGACGTTAATGGAATTCTCTGAACGTCTCTTTGATTGCTTATCTCAAGTTAATAATTATTTTATATGGACAACATGATTTTAATGATAACAATAATAAACACTCGGTTAAGTGTTTTTCACTCTTGTTCCAAACTTAATATCACTCCAAAGAGTGTTATAAGTGTATACCATGGTTATCTATGGTGGATAATCGTGGTGTTTACCTGAAATTTCTACTAGCTAGTAAATGAAAAACAGCCACGAGTTTAGATAAAGCAAATAGAAAATGGAAAACTTGATAATATTTCGAGAAGTTATTAGTGCCTTAAGTGTAAATCTAAACTTTAGTCGATGGAAATCCATGGCAAGTATATAGGAAGGAGGGGGAACAGCAAATTTGGTTTACGATCATTGATTGACACCATTAAAATGTATAATGTTGAATTGTGTGATTAGATATCTACTTTAAGTGAATTAAATGCCATATTTGGCTAATCAAAGGATTCCGTTTGCGTCTGTGACCTGTTTCAAGTAGAGAACATTAATACGCGATCGGGACACACGTAGTATTGCATGGATTTTTATTTTTATTACACGAGTTGCAGACGGATATCCTGCCCATGCCACTAATAATCACTATATAGGTGTGCTGCACTGTATAGACCAAATAGTCACGTATATGTGGACGTAACACATTGTCTTGATGATGAAGACATATTTATTCACTTCGGTTGTATGTGCCAAAAAAAAAAAAAAATAATAAAAAAAATATTGACGTTCGATTATACTTACTAATAATAATCACAGAATAATTATTGTTGTGTGATTTTAACCATGTAACATTGTAACTTATAAGTATACATCGTAGGTTATATATTCCTATTAATGATGACGAGAAATCCGATTTTTTTCACAAGATTTTCTTGTAATTACTAGAAAATTACGTATTATTTTCTATGGATAATATTATGCAGTTGTTATTCAACGCGGAAAAACAACATGTACCTATTATGTCGAAATTTTTACCTGCAATCATACTAAAAATATGTAATTTCAACGTACGCATATCTCTGCAATGCCTCATTATATCTACAGTGGTATAATAAATAATGTACAACCAATTAAAAATTGTTGTGTTAGGTGTATCTACATAATAATAATATGTCATCAAATTGAAGTACCTATATATCAATATCTAATGTTGAAATGCTTAATACTGTAATATTTGCACTTGTATTTTAAATACCTGTATTTTTTTACCAATACGCGTAGACAAAAGAACACAAAATATTAGGTGAGTAAAAATATCTATTTTTTTTTTTTTGAGATTCCAATTATACCAATGAAACTATTAGTTTAGAAACTAAGATTTGTGGTTTTTTTTCTCGGAAAACACTTTCGATCAATAAAAATATTTTGACTTTTTAATGTCTACATTTTACAAGTAGATGCAGATATTTTTGACTGATGGTACTTTATTTGAATGATTTTTCAAAATTCCCAGAACATTGTATAACAATTGTTTTTTACGGGTTTTTTTTTACTTAAAAATATTTTCATGGTTCAGCAAATGTTCCACTTTCCACACGCAGTATTTCAAAGGATCCAGAATTTCTGCCCAGTAGTATTCATTATTTGAAATATTTATCGACATTTTTTGTAGTTCCACCCTAAGGTTAATTTAATTTAAATTTTTTTTTTGGAAAAAGTAAAATCACCACTATTGCAGTTAAAATCGTTTTTCGTTTACATAACTTATTGTTACATATAGTATATAATCTAAATTACCTGTATATCATACTACCCATCTATAATAATGGCCTACCCGCGAACAGTATCAACTTTTAAAAAAAAAACATATTTACAGGACGGTTTATAGTATAATCAATTATTATTCACCCAATCAATATATTTTTAACCTCTGTCCGCTTTAAATGATATTAACTTCTGGGTTTCAAATTATTTTTAATATTTATATACGCGCTACTCGGATACGTATGTAATAAAATATTATTTTCGACCAATGACTAATGCGGTTATAATTAATTGTGTGATAAATTTAAATTTCAAATGAACGAATGATGAAAAACATTTTTAAAATGTGCCTACCTATATTATGTTCTTAGATTATACCCTATTGTTCCTCTCCAATTTAACCTTTAAATTATTATAGTTAATAAACCATTTGTTAATTGTCAAGGTGTAGTGTTTTATTAATATAAACTTCTTTGAATAAAAAAAACCATATGCCTCGTATTCAATTGAAGAGTATAATAAATATATATATTTATATCATATAGGTACCTATTTTAATAATATTTCTAGAAAATAACGTTTTTTTTATAGGTTACATTTTTTTGTTTTTATACTATTTATTGTAACCTATTTGAATATTATTTATAAAGTTAATGTAATTTAGTATTATAATTTTATGTGGGTAACTGATTTAAAATTTAAAATTTAAAAAGTAAATATATTTTCTACGTTTTATTTTTAAACCTGTGTTTAACGACGCCATAATATTATGGTTTATGACCGTAAAAGGTTACCATGTAAAGCTAACTAGCTGGTATGTTGAATTTAAAAATGTAATATTTAATTTAAACATTTTATTAAACTTAAATTATGGAGGTTAAAAATAACGATTTTGAATTAATGTATAGGTAGTTTTTAAACGCCTTTCCAATGATAATATCTAAATATGTATAGGTATAGTGATGATTCGCTTATTTAATTATAAACGTTGGCGGAGGAACTAAGGGAGGATTTGTCTCCAAAGCCTCTTTAAAAATTGGTATTTCATATAATAAACCAGTCTTAATGTAATATACGTATATAAGAATTTTAATTTCTTTCCTAAAAATAAAAGTATCAAATCTCCGACTATGTATAATAAGGTTATTTAATATCATATATTATCTAATAAATTATAACTATTACGAGTATATAGATATCTAAATATTTGGTAAAACTTTGGAGGTAATATATAACTTGTGTACCGTATGTAGTTTTTAAATTTTTAAAAATACACGACTTTCATTAAAAAAAGTTTAAATTATAAATGTATAAGTATATTGAATCCAGACCTCACTAGCAGGGGATGCAAGAGGGAGAGAGTTCAGTGCCGCAATTAGAGGGGGGGGGTTATTTTGGGTGTCTGGACATTCCCCTACACATCCATGTCTAAGTAATATAAATGCATTAAAAAAAATATGAGCCCTATAGAATTTAAGTAGGAAACCACATTGTCCTATGTAAGTGACAATTATTTATGGATGTTATTTGCTGGAATAATTTGAGGCCTCCGGGGAAATTATATGACACTCCCCTTAAAAAAATCCTAATAGCGTCACTGAGAGGAATTGTAACAAAATTAAATACTTAATAATTGACAAACCCGTCGCACATATTGACCCATACAGAGCACAAAGCACAATATGATCTCATATGGCATACATCAACGATAGATTCTTGTAATATAATAAGAGTTTATCTTAACCTAAATATACCGAAAATAAAATAACCTAAATTGTCTAATATTTGCAATTTTGAACTGTGTTTTATATAAAATGAATTAAGGAAAACAATTTAGTAATGTTTCTTTTTTTACTTTGTAGCTACTTATCTTATACTAAATACAAGTATAGATATTATATATGTGTTATTGATGTTTTTGAGGGGAAGTTTTTTTTTTTTTCGTAATGTAAAATCAATTGTAAATAAAAAAAAACATTTCGTGTCTACGGTGTATTATTGTATACTGTATAGTAGACATAATATTTTGAGGAGTGATTTGTCGACGCGATTTTTTGTTGTTATACAGGAAATATTGTCTAGGAATTTCGAAAGGCGATACACGTTATCGCATATCGAATAGTTTATAATAGAAGATATCAACAAAATGTATGAGGTGTATTACGATGGGTGTTATGAAAAAAAAAATTTACCGGAAAGGATATCGAGTAATCGCGGAAAAGGAGGAGCCGTTATAAAAAATATACATTCTCGATCGTTCGAATAAAATAGAACTTTTATACCTATACTGCAAGTATTATGGACGAAGTAAGAAAAAATGTTAAAAATGTACGTATAATATTTATTGGTATGGGCTCCTCCGAATGGTTTATACTAGCGATAGTTTTCAATCATTTGGATGAACTATTGAATATTTTTATTCGGAAAAACCATAATTATATTATTCCCCATATGGTTATAACATTTCTATTTAAAATATTCGAATGAATGAATATTCTGTATAGTTTTTTCCATTACTGAATATAAACTATGCGTTCTATTTAAATTATCGTATAGTTTTTATCAATCGGATAGTTCGACCGTATCTTTCACGAATCGATATACCTATTGCAAGTATATGGTGGACGAAGTTGGAAAAATGTTAAAAATGAATACTGTGTGTGTACGATACGTTATATTAATTTGAACTATTAATTTAAATTATCTTTGTTATAATATATAATTTAGACGCTATACCAGTTACAGTTACCGATTATTATATGAATGAGGCCACGTGCAGGAGGAGACGACCCTAAGTCGGTAGCAATTATCCTCATCAGCGCGTTTCATTAAACACAATTATTATTACTGCTGCGGTGTTTCCTCCATCATATCACGGAACCAAAAAACAACACCACCGTATATACAGATACGCGCCGTAGCAAGCGAATAGGAAAAAAAACTACCGCTATACGTTTTTGTACACGTAAAATATGCGAGTATTTTTCTTTTTTTTTCAAAAATAAACCACATTAATCACTTAGAGTATACTGTTAGTTAAAAAAAAAAAAAAAATCACATATATAATAATACAACTGCAGTCTGCGAGGCAATTTGCCAAATGAACGTGAAACGATGACCTCCTCTTCCCCTGGCCCATATATTGGAAGTTTACGCCCGACGTGTATCCGTATATTATATGGGTTTTCTTCCCCCGCAGCCAATTGATTTTGATTTATTACTTCTATTACACTTAGGTTTTTAAGTGCGCACGCGCGATACCATCAATCCGATATTGGTGTTATTATTGATTGATACCCATATTGTTGTTTCTTTTATTTATATATTTTTATTAGACGTGTATCTCGTTTGGTGCCCGAATGTCGTCGTCGCTCAACCCCGTATAGTGGGTGTTAATAAATTACGTATTTTTTTTTTCTTTTTGCACGAGACTCTCGTTTACAATTCCTTGTCATTATCGTTTCAGCCATAGTATTGCTTTATTAAGATGTATTTTGGCGATGCGATTTTTGGTTTATGGTTTGCTGTTGTTTGCTATTTGGTTGCAATATCGCCAAAACGTTTTGTTTACTGTACAGTATTTTATCAACGGGAAACCAATAACTGAAGACAGTAAAATGTAGTTTATAAATTTTTTTTTGTTGATTCCGACAACCTGGTTGTCAGAAAATGGATTCAAACAATTGCAGTGAACAATGCCCCCAAATCGATTTGCTACATCACGTTTTGATGTTTGATAATTTGTGCAGGTTGTGTGTGACAAAACATTTTGGTGGGTAATATTTTTGTTCATTATTAGGTATTCACGAGTAGGTATGTATTATAATAATATATACATATAATCTGTTACATTCTTGTTTTCCTAATGTCTGCGCTTCACGTTCATACGTAAAAACGCTCCGAACAAATGTTTTTTGAAAACTATTTCGTTGTGTTGATCTGATGACCGATGCCAGTGGCGGATTTATAGGGGTGGTCCAGAGGGTCTGAACCCTCTTCTCTCCAGACACTGATATAATTTCAATAAAATGTCGTCCAAAAAAAAATCATCTATTAATAGTGATACCGTTTAAATATATATTATTTTTCAGGATCACTTCTAGAAAAAAATTTTAAAAATCCGTTACTGACTAATTAAATGTCGGTTTATTCGTCGATCGCGTCTTTTTGACCCGTGAAAACGTAATGATATACTGAGATCGTATGGGCATCCTGCAAAAATGTTTTTTTTTTTCTGCCGAAACCCGCTAACATTACAATATAAATAAAAATAGAATCTTCTAAAATAATCTACTACGGTTCTCCGCCGAGATAGTTTAGCAGTAGGTAATTACAGCCAGTATTGGTAGTTTCAGTAGTGGTTGACTGCGTTTTTCCTCGATCATCATCCTCCTCCTCTTCCACCGCCGCCGCCGTCACCACCACCTCCGCGCTGCCTCATCGCTTCGGCTATCGCGTATCATCGTTTCACGGATTTATTTTTTGGAGTACGTGTAACTCAAGGTCGGAGGCAACGGCGACGGTGCTCAGTCGGTCGTTGTGCACGACTTGCGCTGAACGAATATTTTATAGCAGCCATTCCGCCCGCGCCGCCCCGCGTGAATAATAATAGTAATAACAATAACGCGCCGTTTTGGCCAGCATCATCGCTGCTGAATCTCGCGTCCGAGAACCGGATTTCGGCTGCGCGCGCGGATATTATCGACGAGGAAAATGTATTCTGTATAATATATTATGTATACGATTATTTTTTTTTTCTCCGTACGAGAACGAATAAAAACGTCGTGCGCGGGCGACCGCCTGACGTCTGTATACGTGGAAATATATAATAATACCGCGCTCGTCGCAGTTACGATGGGGATACCAAGGCGGTTACCGATGATGATAATAATAATAATAATCGTGTTTTTTTTTCTTTTCTATGTTTTTTTTTCCCATCCATCCGTCAATTTATTTATAAAAAAAAAAAAAAAATAAAATATGAAAAACCCGTGTGTTCCGGTCACGGCCGACCGACCGACCGGCTCGCTGGGGACGGTCCGGTAACAATAATTGCCACGGTCGTGGTGGTTACTGCTGCTGCTGCTGCGGCGGCGGATCTGCTGCGGCTGTTATTGTGTATTTTCCGACTGACGAGCGTAGTTGTAATGTAGTGTGGTGTCCAACGGAGCAGCGCGACACCGCCGCCGTGTATCGCATTTCGTATAGGTGCGTTTTTATGAAAATGCGCTACGCCCGCGCGCCGCCGCCACGACATATATTGTGGCGGCGGCCGACCGTGAGCGATGGTTGCGTGCCGTATTCCGAGCGGTGTCCGTTGTACGGCCGTACGGTTTTTCGACGCCGCCGTGATTATTATGTTATTGCAGTGTACGGTTAGCCGTCATACGAATATACCATTACGGGCGTCATTATTGCTGTCGTCGCCGCCGCATTACATTGTTATTGTTTTAATATTGTGATATTGCAATAATTATGGTGACGTTACGAACCCGGTTCTGTTTTATAGGACGAACCGAACTTTTCCCGGAAAAAAATAAAAAATTAACCAACTCGAACAGTATATTCAAAACCGAAACGAAAATCCAAATATAAGATTGTCAAAATTCGAAATAAACTAACGTGGTTACTCACCTGCATACTTTTGCACGGTTCGGAGACCGTTATTTTGCGATTCGACGGTCGAAGTTAATGATATATATATATATATATATATATATGTAAATAAACCAAAATAAATCCCATTGAATTTTCGTGTTTTCAGCGGTGGTTAAAGTGGGATAAACTTCGAAGGCGGGGACTATATATTTTCCAAAAATAGTGAGGGAAGTTCTAAAGAACTAAATAAACCCAACTAAACTTTTAGGAAACCTACCACGGAGACTAGACTTTCAACACGTTTTTCACCCATGCTCATTTATTCATAAAAAGTGTTGTGCTAAAAGGGGCTTAAAATAGACTGCGACCTCCGAAATAATATCATCCACGTATAACTTGCTCAGTAAAATTAAAGTAAAACGGAGTCCGATTATGTATAATCCAATAGGCATTAAATAATTTATTTTAATTAAAACGTATTTAATTTTTAAAATTTCATTAAAAATACTTCAGTGACAACCACTATTGCGTGGCCCTGAACTTCGAAACTTTAATCTAAAGTGAAAGGATAATTTTACCTTAAATAAAAAGGGTTACTCTGTTCCCCGTTGTCCTCCCACTGTAATCCACTGTAATTCCATTGGCGGATACAGGGGGGACGATCGCCTGTCGCCTCCCGTCCTTTGCCGTGTTTTCCCATTAATACTAAAACCTACCTAATATTATATTTCACAATTGTTTATATAATTTATATACATATGCATATATTTTTTTTATTATAATCCACCCCCACCTGATCATAGAGAAAATCGAACAGTTGATGAACATACAACTAATGTTGTACAAAAATGTTTAAATGAATCTTCGATTAACAGTAAACTAAATACGGTCATAATAATAGCGATCGATATTTTCTCGATTGATTCGCTCGCGGAGGTATTGAATGATTATTTTTTTGTAATTCCATTTTAACACGCATCATTCGTTTGTTAGGAGAGGTTGGTTTGGGTTGGGTAGAGATTAACGTTGTTTAATTTTTTTTTTTTTTTTTTTTTTTTTGTATTTTATTGTAATAATATATAATTGGTTTTGCGCAGTATTCAGTTAAAAATAATTTGTTAAAACACCTTGTTATGCACGTTCGTGTGAAACTTCATTGAATAATGAATAACAGTTCCTTGACGTGCATATACTTTAATTATTAATTGCACGAAGTTATAGTTTAAATTGCGTTCGTTTGATTTAATTTTTGAATTTGTATAATCGTTAAACTTTTTGCGATTCACGTATATAATATATTAAATTTTCCTAATGAATAATTGATAGGAATCAGTAATAATAACTAGTTGTAGGTAGCGTTAATATTTTTTTATTGAGTTCTTTATGTTGTTGCGCGATAGGGAAAATTGTGTAATATTTTAGAATATTTACAGTTTTAATGGCCTCTTAAATGACATCATTAGTTAATTAACTCTCAATTATTGTAGCACGTATCTTATATTTTTTTTTCAGTTAATTATATTTAATTTAAACCAAATATGTGTATTTAAGTTAAATAGAAAATGGTTTTAAGAGGAAGTTATATACATTATACATACACCCGTATTTGCCATGTCGATCAAACTACCGGCAACACAGGGAACATGTAGTCAGTATTGCCACCTTTTTGTTTTCAAAATAAAATAAATTTTTTTTTTTTTTTTTTTTTTGAAATTCCCATATAAGCTCAATTTTTTTTGAAATTTTTTGGATTTAAAACCATTCAACTTTAATGAAATGTATTAGTATACACAAGTGAAAAAAATTACGAGTGGTAGCCGTGCATTTGCTGCAGGCGTTTAGATTTAAATTAGACATGTTTTGTGTAAACAGATAATACAATAATTTAAAGAGGAGAATATTTTCGAGGGCAATAGTATAATATGATGTAGTTTTTTAAAAATATTATCAAATAAAAATTACAGCCATCATGTTAGTTTTTGCTTTTTTCAAATAGTTGTCACCTTTGTTTAACAATATTTGCGATAAACCGTGAGATCACCGTCCAATCTTTTTTTTTTTCTTTAATTTCTGTTATAACTTTCAACCGTAAAACGCGCGATATCTCGTATATAATTGCATGTTACGTAGATATTTCCATAATAATTTATTATGAGTCATAGTTGTAAAATTAGGTTAACGTTGATCTATTGTGAAAGTTTTCAGTAAAAGTATTTTTGGTGTTAACCTACTATACGAGTATAAATATGGTTTGAATATTAAGTAATGAATATTATGCAATTTAATTTTGCTATATAATTTAAATAGTTTTTTGTTTTAAAAAAACATTCATTTTTCACTCGCGTATACGCGGAAAATAATGTTGGTTTTTAAAGCAGTCGTATTACACGATAATATTTTGCGTTTTAAAAATTCGGATTTTTTTTTCAAAAATTACTACCTATATAGTGTTAATTAAGATTAAAAAATAATAATACTAATTTAAAATGTATACAATTTTATTTTATTGAGATACTTGCAAAGCTGGACAATTAAAAATTAAAAATGACTTCGAGTAACTCAATTAAGTTACATATTTACTGGGAAATAATAATTTAGTTTATAAGGTGACTGTATTTATTTTAGTTGATTTAGACACAAAAGCCAGACAAAACTGTAGGGATTATATTTGACAGATTTCAATTTTTAAAACGGATTATGATTATTTAAACTCTTTACTATGTTATGTTATTAATAAAAATTTTATTTTATAAATGGAAATCTTTTGCTTCTTACTGTTAGTAAAATTAATTAAAATTAAAAAAAATAATTCCAACTTATTCTAGTTAAGATCCTAACGAATAATGTCACGTTTTGAAAATAGAAATCCGTAAAAACGACAATAACCTTTCCCCTAAAAATTGATATTGGTCAGTAGATTAGTGGAAAAGTTTTATCAATGTGATGGTTTTTGAAATCGAATAAAAAATTTTAAATTGGAGTAATTTAAGTTAAAAGTTACTTTCATAAAATTACCCTTTGTTATAATATTACACTTATAAACGTATTTCGTATCTTCTCTATACGTGTATAGACTTGCGGTTATATCCCATATCCTTGCATAAGTCGCATGTCCGTTTTGTGATCGTGTTTTAAAGCGCACAATGTATTTCGTACTAGGTGTTTTCGATGCCCGAAATCGACATAAATAGTGGAGCGAGCTAAGCCACTCAACAATTTGGGATTTTATATTCATCGCTAGGATTCTTTTCTTTAAAATGTTTGTTTTATTTTTCGTCCAAATCGATAAAGGATCGACGAGGATCCGCATATAGCTCCTCCCCCAAGTTGAAAACTATATTTACGACTAAGTATAGTATGTCGAATATGTTTTTCGGCCGCATTAAGATAATTTTTTTTTTGTTTAATCTTTTATCGTATGATCTATAATATTTAAAACACTCGTTTATTGTTTTATTAATATATACTCCCTCGCTTATTTAAAAATACAGCGTTACTTCCGGCGTTTAAATTGGATGTGGTAAAAATTTTTTTTTTAGCAATTATATTTCATGGTCGTCATCCGAATTTGTATACAAACAACATCAATATGCAATGTTCTTATACATTTTTTTTTTCATCACACATCGAATGGCCGAATTGTAGTTAGGTACTGTAATTTAACGCTTTTGCCGTTCCTATATATGCATATAATATATTTATTTGTATAAATAAATAGTATTCTTATATACACACAAAATTTAATTATACGTGTAAAATGTTATTTTACGAATACCGAGCACATAATATAAACGTATACAGGGCGATCAATATGATGAAATTGACTCTCATTATCTCGGAAAGTATTCTATGAACTTTTCAGCATTTTTGTATTGGACAATTAAAGAAATAAGCAACTATTAAGCGTTATATAGCCCTTATTTTTTGTCACCCTCATATTTGGGGGTAAACCATAATATCACATTTTGATTTTCAAATGAAAATTTATATCAAAAATCATTTGAGTATTACAATGTGGTGTAATGTTATATTTCTGTTATAGTTAATGTTTCTTAATTTTTTTTTTTTTTTTTTTAAATCCATAAAAAGTAAATTATTATTTTCCTAATTAACGAGGTACCATCCTGTATGTAGACACTTTGAGTATTTTAACGTGAATATAATTACTTAATACCTGTGTGTGTGTTATTGACTTATTGTGATGTCTTCTATGTACGTGTACATACTTAGTGATGATTATTACTGTCCATAGTATGTAACATCGACAGCAGCACCCGTAAAGTCAATTAGGTAATGTGCCGCGGCTATGTGTGAATTTAAGTCGGAATTTGTGTAATATATTCCATGTTTTTAAAACGACATATCAAAAAAAAACTGTTGACAGCATCAGCTGTACGTGCGGCGAGGAGAGGACATGATGTTCACGCCTATACAAAAACTCAAACCACACGAGTGTACAGTTCTAAAGATATCTCGATTCATCGTGTTTGTCTAAATATATTATATTATGAGAGGCAAAGAAATTACCAGCTAGAATGAGCTTTGCTTTTTTTTATTCATATTCTATAACTATAAAACACTACGGCGTGAAATCGTAGTATTTTAGTGTCGTGTATCGTTCATTTGCTCCTCGACAATATTTATGCTACGTGGAGTGTGTGCACAGTACATTATAATATGATCGTATGTTGGACATTTTCCGTAATTATCTTGCATATAAAATTGAAATTCTGTCCGTTCGTCCTGTCAGTTATACAAGTCTACAGTTTTATTCCGATCATCATGAAACTTTGCATACTCGACATTTAAAACAAGACCAAAGTCGTTGTCTACTTCTATCTCGAAATTCGATCCCTAAATGGTGGTTGATTCAGGTAGTGTTTTTGATATTTTTGGAACGAACATTTATTTATGGGTTGCCTTGACGACACGGGTGAAAAAAACTGATCAATATTATTAGCGTGATTGTCGCAGACTATGTAGGAAGTAACAATTTTAAAAGATATAAATTGCTGAGCAACAATGATAAATTGCGATATGGTTATCCACGGTTAATAAACGAAAAGACACGTAAAATTGAATTTCTTTTATTGATGTCTGTTTTTGAAAGGATTGAGCCCGGTAAATATCGGGTAACTCAGTTATTTCTATAATAATAACAATAATTATACAATTAAATTATCTCGGTACACGTGTATGTTTATTTGTATACTGTATATTATAATTAATTGATTTACTATATATACATACGTTTTATAAATCATCGTTTAGTCGATAAATGTATGTTTTACAAACAAAAACCAGAATGTTTGTTAATCAAATGATTGTATGTACCGCCGCCGGCCACAAATACTGCGAGTCCCTTTTATTTTGGCCAAATGTTGTTCTCTTCTGGTCGTGCTACAGTAGCATAGTGTAGGAATTTTGGCCGTATTTCAAAAAATGTCTATGTTTATTCGGTTGGTTGACTAGATAGTGTTAAATAAACGTTTATAAATTTCGTAAAAAAATATCAGTATATATACCTATATGATTATTTTAATATAACGAAACTTGGAAAATCGTACCATTTATTTAACTGGAGTGTTTATTTTTGTTTACAGGCAAAACTTATTGCAGCGGTTGCAAGAAAAAGTGTTCCGGAGAAGTGTTGAAAATTAAAGGCGACAAATATTTCCACATCGAATGTTTTAAATGCACGGGTAAGTTCACGTTGTATACCTATTATATTAAGTACTTCTATTACTATAATAGAGTTTACTGTAAAAATATGTGAGTTAATCGTTGTCGTGTGCAATAAAAATTTTCGAACAACACTTAAAAATATTATAACTTTAAAGTTTACATAAGGGTTATCAATAATAATTGTACAAAGAATTTAAAATATTCTAAGAAAAAACGGGTTAGCACTTAAATTATGTTGAATATTTTTAGGCGAAGTTTACAATGTAAGGTGTGCACTCGAGATAGTAATATTTTATATGATATTTATATTATATTATTGAAATTTATAATAATTAATGTTTCAAAACATTTATTTTAACTATTCTGTTAGATTTTTTTTTTAAAACACTTATAATTAGTCCTCCGCCTTTAATTACAATGGCTACAAAACAAATTGCATTATGTCTCTTCGTATTCGCCTAATGACATGCAAATCT
The DNA here is from genome assembly GCA_902439185.1 of Cinara cedri. NCBI lineage: Eukaryota > Metazoa > Arthropoda > Insecta > Hemiptera > Aphididae > Cinara > Cinara cedri. The sequence goes on along the minus strand of CABPRJ010001444.1, from coordinate 1,068,187 downwards.
CCAGAGCTTAATACAACTTTTCAACAATACATCAATATATATTACTATAATATATTGGATACGAGGATAATAGATATGTTATAATACGTCATCAGAGTCAGTTTTAAGGTGATTGGCCATGGCTAGCACATCACAATGTATGTACACTTACTGCAACAATTCCACTGTCGCTATCAATCAAGAGTACAATGACATGAGTAGGCTTATTGTTGTCAGGCATACATAATTGTTATAAAATTCCATTTGTAGCATGATGAAGAGCATAATATTATTTAATTGTAAATTTAAAACTCATAAAAACATGCTACCTACCTATTAGTTTACAATTATGTGTTATTTATAGATTGCAACCGGTCATTGGTCCAAGGATTATTTTTTTCTGAAGAGGGTAATTGGTATTGTCCCGATGATTATCAAAAATTATTTGGCAAAAAATGCACCGTATGCAATGATTACATAAAAGACGAATTAGTCATTGTTTTGGGATTGACTTACCATCAACAGTGCTTTACATGTTCCCATTGCAGGTAATATGATAACTAAATTTAAATATTCTAGGTTAGTCTATTAGGTTTAGTTTTAATACCTTAGATAGATAAACTCTGTAGTTTATAATGATATATAGTTTAATAAGTGTTTAATATGAAAGATAAGAAATTAATTGTATGCTACTTAAAATTAGATTGCATTTATTTTCTAAATTTCAAACACTTATGAAATATAAATGATACATTGTGTGCTATGTTCTGTGTATTCAAATTGTCTGAACAATATTCTGTTTGGTACATACATTTTAAAATAAACTTATTAAAAACCTATATTAACAAGAAATTATGTTATTGTAGACAACCTTGTCCAAAAGGAGATCTAGTCACATATGTTGGAAATTCTATTCTTTGCTCCAAATGCAAGGAAATTCCAGTTAAACGACCTGCGTCTGCCCAATCAAAACAAAATAGCACGGGTGAAACTGGTATATATACTAGTTTATCTTGAGATAATAAAATAACATTTTTGAATAATATTTTTTAATTCAAAAATCTGGATTTTAGATTGTGCTCAATGTGGTGAAGATTTAAGAAATGGACAAGCATTGTATGCTTTGGATAGACAATGGCATATCTATTGCTTCAAATGCCATGAATGTTCTGCTGTACTTCATGGCGAATATATGGGAAGGTGTGTATTTCACAATATTGATAGTCAATTTTTACAGTTTATATAATTACTAGATTTTAAATAATTTGGTCTAATAATAAGCTAATATTTATTTGTATAATAATTTAAAATTTGTTTTTTTTTTTAAATTGAACTTGCCTATTATAGCAATATGTTATGATAATAATTTGTGGAATTTCAGGGATGGTGTTCCTTATTGTGAAAAAGATTATCAAAAACTTTTTGGTGTCAAATGTACATATTGCAATAGATTTATATCTGGAAAAGTTTTGCAAGTATGAATTGTTATTTATTAATTGAATATAATCTATAATTTTATATTAATTTCATAGGTATAATAACATAAATTTTATTTTAGGCTGGTGATAATCATCACTTTCATCCAACATGTGCAAGATGTGCTAAATGTGGTGATCCATTTGGAGATGGTGAAGAAATGTATTTACAAGGTAATGACAAGTTTAAATAGTTTAAATAATTTGATTTTATTTAGGTAATGAAATAATTATAGCTGAATAGAACTAATAAATCAAAATGTTTGTTTAGTGAATATTTCATGTTGTACTATTCAGAGTTAATTTGACAAAATTTAAAATACGTGACACACCTTATATATTCGTATATTCATTTGTTGTTAAAACTAATGCATTTTAAATATTTTATAGGAGGAGCAATTTGGCATCCGCGTTGTGGCCCTAGTCCGAATGAAAATGGCACTATAATAAATGGAGGTAACTAAAATTTAGTAAACAAAATGTAAAATAACACTTGCCATTACACCTAATTGACCCTCAATCATCATTATAACACTTTATTATCACTAATTTAGTGCTTTTCACTGTTTCGCTGTTTCTGAATTTCCATTGTACTTAAACTTTTGTTTAGAGTTTGCTAAGTACAAAAATGAAATTATTTTGTTTATCTATTAGACCATTATATTTACTTTACAAATACCAACAATGGGTTTTAATTGTTTAGGCTTGGGTGTATCACCTGTATTATATTGAGAAATTACTATCAATTTTATTTTCATTACATTGCCCAAATAACTGAATAATTTGAGTAAAAAAAAAAAAAAAAAAATGTAATCTTTGATATAAGTGATATTACCCAAACCAGAATAATTACATAGTTTCAACATTCTCCATATTTATCTTACTGATACAACTTGTAAGCATATATATTTTACATAAATATGTGTGTTGTCATAGGATCAAGTGCCATGCTTAACGGACATGACCCTGAAGAATATGATAGAATCAGTTGCTCAGCTGCTAGTGAAACACAGGTAACATTCTTAAAACTACTTACAGCTTAATATTTTCAATTTTTTTCCTGTAGTGTTTATACAAGTTAATATTTTCGAATGTAAGGATTTCATATTGCTCATGCAATTTTTTTTATATTATTTATTTTTAATTTAGTGTGTTAATTATTATTTTATTAGTAGATATCTAGATGTATATAAAGATATTTGCAATCTATAAATTATCATATGTATATTAATTTTAGTTTCAGCAATTTTTTTTTTTTTTTATTATTATTATTATATTTTTATTGCACATCAAGCATTTATTTATTATTTTAGTAGACTTTTTTTAGATGCTTTTATTTAGTTTGTGTATTTCCAGTTTTCATTACGATCACGATCTCGTGCTTCAAGCTTTAATGGTTCATGTTATAATGGTTCATGTAATAGTATGAGTAGAAAGGTTAGTACTACACAATCAATTTTGCTTCGTAATATAATTGTACAGTTGTATTAAATCATAATTTATTAAATTTGTGATTATTAATTGATTTATCTAGTTATTTAAATACAATTTTTTTTTTAATATATTTGAATTTAATAGCATTATTATCGTGATATTCCTGGAAGCCCTGGATTGTTACTCCGGGAGTATAAAACGCCTAATGCACCCATAAGCCGTATCTATACATATAGTTACTTAACCGAAGAGCCAACTCAAGGATATTTAAAACGCCCGATAGATCCATACGATAAACAACCCACATCACCTCATTTCCACAGACCAACATGTAAGATTTATTTATTTTTTATTGTTTAAAATAAACTTATATGCATATTGCATGTTTTATATAAATAGTTTTTTCAGCATGTGGTAGTGTACGTGGCAGTAGTAAGTGTTCAACTTTACGTTCGGCTGGTAGTCGTTCCGGTATGAAAGCTTTGGTAGACAGTATACGATCGGAGACCCCTAGACCAAAATCACCACATAGTATGAATAATGAAGAACCTATAGAATTAGCTCACTATCCCGCTGCTAAGCCACCAGCACCCGGCGAAAAACCAAAGATCGAAAGGGACGATTTTCCCGCACCGCCGTGTCCTTATACTGATCCAGGTGAATATTTAATTATTAAAATTAAATTAATAACCTTTATAACAGTGTTTTACTCGCTTAGAAAAACGTAAAATGTGGTTTGACAATTATAAGGGTATATCTGATGATGAGGATGAAGTAGATCAAAAAATGAATGCTGATAAAGGAATTGACCCTAAACTAAAAGTATGTTACTAGCACTGAAATGTACTTAAATTTAAATTGTTTTTAATTTCATATTATTTTTATGTAGAAAGAAGAGGAAGAACTAAGTAAATTGGGATCAGGAATTGGAAAAGTATTTTTGCAAGAAGTTCGGGAACGTGAAAAACATCAAAAATGGAAAGTTTCACACATGGATCCTCGTAATGCTTCGAGATGTCCTTCTGCTGCACGAGAACCAGCTTATCGGCTTAGATATCAGTCACCAATAAATGCTTGTAAATAAATTTCAATGAAAATCTTATGTTTCATAGGTTTCATATTATTTTACTCCATCATTGTGTAAACTGTTGAGTAAACAAAAACACGTTTTTGAGTGTATTGTTCCCAATATCTTGCACAGAAATGATACTTATTACTGGAGTAATACTAAATTGTTGTATTTAATTCTATACAGCGCCATCCCGTAATTTGGACCATTAGAGACCTTGGGAAGAAGAAGGTTACTTAGATTCGAGTTACAGATCATCAGTCGGACAGTCTACAGGTGCCATTCCCAGTTACAATAGTAAGTTTTACAGTAAACTACTATTTTACTTTTCATAATATCTACATAGACAATTTATGTAAATTAAATAATATGTATAATATTAACTTATATTATACATATTATACATTAATTTATATTCAATTAAAGCCGACCTTCTGACTATAATATTAACAACAATTATTTTTAACTATTAATATATCATATATTTGTTATTAATATTATTATTAATTTTATTTCTTTATATATCAAAACATAAAACAAGTGTCTCATTTAATTTTAAAACAAAATGTAAGTTTTAATTAATAACATAATTTTTCATGAAATAACTTTTAGAATAAGTAATATTTCATTGACATTACTTTTGTTTAAACTTTTTATTTTTTATTTTCACGTTGCTTTCTATTTTATTTTACCCATTTTTTATAGTTATTCTCAATAAATTATTTTACTAAACTGTATTGATAATATTTTTGTTTTGCTTTTCTATCTAATTAGTTATTACTTGTCTTTATTTTTGTACACTTGTATTATTATTGTTTTGCATATTTAGTATTGTGTGTGGTAATTTAATGGGTTAAATATCTTTAGTATTTCCCAATTTCCTATACATCTTGATAACAAAGAAGTTAATTTTAACCACATAATTAGTACATTGAATTATTAAAACCAAACTAATTAAATACTTCTTGACTAAATATTAAAAATAATTATGATTGAAGTAATTAATTCAATTTTTCAAATAGTCAATTAGGCAATAAACTAACATACTGTTTGATTTATTAATTAACTATACAATTTTACTCTTAGTACATATTTAATATTTGTTAATATTTTTGTTATTTATAAATACTCTTACAAAAGTATTTTATTGAATTAACATAGTTTTTAAGTATTATTTCATAGATATTATTTTTCAATTTATTAGTATCTAACACATTTTACCGCTTGCTTTAAAAGTTTTCTTAATTTTAGTTCATTGATAGAAATATATATATATATATTTTAATAAAGAAACACATTTTAAATAATATGTATTGTTATATAAAAGTAAAGAAGTCTAAAATATATAACATAGATCTCCATTATTTTTTAAATTTAAAACAATAAAATTATATTATTATTTTTTAAAATGTCTTAACAAGTTAATTCAACCTGATTTTCCAAACAATTTTGTTTTTTTTAAGTGTCACTTAATTCATTAAAAAAAAAATTTGTATGACATTGCATATCATTTCAGTAGTTGCCTTGGTTTTAATATTTGTACTGCATTTTTTAATCTGTGTTATAATAGTATAAACATAAAACACAATTTGTCTAATATTAAATGTTTGTATTAATTGTTGCTTGGCATTATTTGTTTGTTTTTGTTGCATGGTGTGTTATTTGTTTGTAGTGTACTATCATGGTCATCATGGGTCGGCTATAATGATGAGGGCTGGCCGCAAGTCGTGCACTCTTCCAGCCGGCTTCCACGGTGGCCCTGGAAATTATGTTCGGGTAAGTAATACGTAGCCATTGTTTTTCTGTTCTTATGTTCACAGTCGTAAGTGCACTACGTCACGTACCCAAACCCGGCTATGGCTTGGCGCCTAGTCGACGGTCAAATACTTTCAGCTCAGCCTACTACGTCAAAAACCCTTTGGTATGATGAGCAATTTGTTTATATTTTGTATTATGCCTCAGAAGTAACGCTCTAAATTTCCAATCATGCAACATGTGATATTTATGAATATCAAAATAGTCACCACATTCATTTATTAACTATTCAATAGTATCAAATTTTTTTTTAAAAAAAATACAATCTTTATTTATTCATACAATTCGTATTAAATTTATAAGTTATTCAAAATTTAATTCTTAATTTTTCAATCAAATATTATCTAATTTTATTTTATATTTTTAGGATGGGTTTTCCATTAACGGCTTAGACAATAAAACACTTAGCACAGATTTTAACTGCGCTAGGTCTGACGGTAAGTGCTTATTAGTTTATTAAATATTAAATTCTACACCTAATTCATTACTATTTCGGTGTATATAGTTTTTACTTATTTGATGGTGATTACTTGATATTGTATTAGAAAATGGTTTGTTTTTTTTTTTACATTTTATTTTAGATACAAAACAATATCAGTATTATTATTTTTTGCCCAATCCTACTATAAAGCTTTTACAAAATGCAGTGCATGTAAGCAAAAGCATATACATATACAAGCAAAAGCTTTTTTTTTTTATTCAATATTTTTAATTTCACTAAGCTAGAATAATATCTCATATTTGTTATAAAAATTAAATATTATGTTAGGTTTAAAATTAGCTAGTCAAGGTTCAGGCTTTAATAATATTTAATTGTATATTCCAAAAATATTTTAAGGTTTTAGGGATATTAAATAAAATAGGGAAATAGGTTGATAAGGTTTTTTATAATATATATATCATATTTATAAGAAGCTTTTATTTTATATTTTAACATGACTCCAGAAACATGTATAAACATTTTACTTATTGTTTGCGCCTACAATTTTAATTTATACATATATGCAAAACAAGGAAAGTAATATTCAGACAAATAAATGAGTAGAGTTTTATTAAAACTCTGATTTGTTTTCAAACAAGTTGTGACGAATCCAGTTTTAAGGTCTCTATGTACTTTATAATTTGTAATATTAAATGAATTTTATTTATTTGAAGTTATTTAAAATTAAAAGTTGTAAAAGTGTAATGAATTATATTTATCAGTATAAATTATTCATTGCAGTTTTATACAATGTTTTTATAGGTATAAAAATTTTTAATGTTTAATTTATTTACGCATCCAATATATTATAAACTGAGGGGCAGAAGTTGTCTCATGGCACTCAGCTAACCCTTTGATAGCCAATGTAACTAATATATACTATATTTAAAATAACTGTTTTTATTTTAATGGTAAAAAGAAAAAATTGTATTTAAATTTAAATTTCTACTATTTGAAAGTATAGTAGCAGCATATTTTTGTAGTTTTTCTTGTATATTTTTTCAATTTTTTATAAGAATAATAATAACTACTGTTTCAATATTATTTATGTAAATATCTTTGGCAAACAATAAGTAATAATATATATTATAATGCTGCCTGATGACATGTAGGAAAAATAAATGCGTGCTTATACTAATCTTGCTTGTCTGTTTTGGTGCAGTTTCTGCCGGATCTATATCTGAAGTGGATCAAGGCAACACGGTACGTAGACTTAAAAATGTGGGATCACATTCTAATCTGTTTTTTTTCTTCAAATTAAAATGTATATTTAATACAATCAAAATTCTTCAGAACTAAGCTATTCTCAAATAATGCTTGCTATTTTATCTTTATCTATTAATGATAATGTTAAACCTGTCATATATTTGTTATGAATATAATTAATTTGATTTTGTAATTATGTGTATAGTGTTCTGAAATACCAGCATCATCTACATTTACCGGATCGTTACGCTATGTCACTAATATTCATCGTTCACTACCTAACATGTCTTCGTCGCACCACAGCTCTGAACCTCCAAAAATCTATCCATATCACTTGTTACTCATTACAAATTACAGGCTGCCTTCGGACGTTGATAGATGTAACCTTGAAGTAAGTTCTTCATAATTATTATTTCTTTGTAGGTATATATTTAAACCAAATCCATATTTCATGTATACGTATTTATTTTGCAAGTGTGTAGTTCACTATTAAATTAAGTGGTATTTTAGAGATCAGTTATTATTGACAATTATAATATTTTTGTTTTTATTGATTTAAACACTTCAGATTAGTTGATAAAAATTAGAATTTTAGATGCAAATACTCTTTATAATAAATGTACTTGGATTAATTTAGGACTAATCTCTGATTAAAATAATTATATTCTTTCTTTCAAATTATCCTAAATTTAAAATAAATATATTTAAATATACAGTTGTCAATTAGTTTAGACCAGAATTTATCTATTTAAAGTAATGTAACTTGTTTTTCTTTTACTTTGAAAATATAATTATACAGGGGTCATAAGACTCTGTATTTAACAAATGTAATAACTTTTTTTTATTACATATTTTCAAGTTGTTTTGTAATATTTACTAAAGCTCTGTGTTATAATTTTTATTTTATAAATTTACAACAAAAAATAAAAAATTTACATTTTTTTATGATATAAAATAGTTGTTTAACAAACTGTTATTGTTTAAACTATTAGGTTACGTCACTAACTTTTAAAGTTTGTTAAAATACAAATTAATTTCCTGTTAATTTTATTAACAATCAATAAATAGCACTCTTCAGGCTTACAATTTAAATTAAAATGTATTATCTAATGTATTAGTGTATTATCAAATTGTAATCATTAATTAATGTAAATTCTTATAAATCAAATTAACCATTTTAAATTTTAAGCATTAAAAAAATATCATATTTCACACAAATATAAAAATTATTGAGAAAAAAAAAATTAACTTAGTTAAAGTTTTTGAATCAACATTTTTCTAGAAATAAGATTTTCAAAATAGCTATCTTTATTTTCTTTTTAAAATTTTAAATACAATTTTACATTTTTATTTCAAATTCTTAAACATTAAAATTTAACTAAAAAATATTGAAATTATAGCACCAATAGGTAATATAATTTTTTTTTAAAAAAAATGTTTAAAATATTCAATAGAAAAAAAATAATTACATTTTGTATACCTAAATTTTTGTTTTATTTTAAAATTGTTTAAAGAACATTATAATTTATAATTAAAATAATAATATAATGTTTTATCACATTAACTACCTAGTATTTTAACTAAATGTGTGTATGTTCACAGCGTCACTTATCGCCTACAGAGTTTGAAGCAGTTTTCCAAATGTCTCCAGCTGAATTTTATCAATTGCCTAAATGGCGCCGCAATGAACTGAAGCGTAGGGCACGCCTGTTTTAAATTCCAAATTCACATATTGCCATACATTAGAAGAAGGCAAATATATAGGCTTCTTAATTATAAACTTTATCTTAGCAGCTTAATTATGAACTATGACAATTATTTTGTAACAGCCAGTTACATTCATATACCATGTTTTTCTTCTTTTTTTAAAATCTTTTTATTCTAAAAATAAATTTTTTTTTATTTAAAAATATATTTATGACTATATTTTATTTTTGTTAATCGACACTCAACAAGTTTTCATTAAATTATTTAATCGTATATGAAATGGTGTATAATTTATTGTATTATATAATATATATTAATAAAAATTTTGATGGCTTATATTGTTTTTGTGATTTATTCATAACAATTGTAGTATTATTAGACAAAATATATAATGTATTTATATAATTTTAATTACATTTTATTTAGATTGTATTTGGTTTAATATTATTTGATTTGTATACATTTTGTTGTTATGATCACGTCTATAAATATCTACAGATGTGATTAAAAATCAACAATCTGTCAAATAAGTTTATCATTACAAATGTAAACCTAACAATTAACGTGTCAGATATCATTATAAACTAACGTTTTATATAATAATAATTATGTTACACAAAATATTCAGCAAATCAAGAGCATGCCTTTTTTTGCTTTTACTTTATGTAAACATTATTTTGTGTTTGATAAGCCATGCACTATTTATTAATTAGACAACTATAACAAAGTTCCTTTGTGATAAGGAGATATTTTTAATAAAAATATTTATGTATTATTATAATATATTATTATATTTTTGTAAGTATACTAAAGCTTTGATATAGCATTATTAGTTTTAAAATAATTGAATTATTTGCCAACAACACCGAACTTGTACAGTTCCAAAGCTATATTGAATTTATACTAGTTATATAATATAATATATAATGATAGTTGTTACAGTTTCTTTACATATATATTTTATTATGGTAATAAAATGTAATGACATTTTTTCCAAAATGTTATTGACATTTAATTAATAGGTAATCAATGTGCAATTTAAAATCATCTTTTTATTTATTATTCTTATAATTTTTTTTTCATATAATATATTTAATACAAACCTAACATTATATATTTATTTATGAACATTGATTATACACATTTGCAATAAACAATTTTTATATATCAGTAACTTGAATGTTTTTGGTGCTAGTCTTTTATCGAGTCACAGTCTATGGACATGAATTAATTGAAAAACAATATTACAGTTATTATGTACTACTATATTTGTATGCTTTTGTTTAATTTTAATTTTATTTATTTAAATTAAAGTGATTTATCTGAGTATGTAATATATTGTTTTTTTTAAACACAATAGTAAATGTATTATATTTTATAAAAAAAAATGTAAATCTTATTTTATTTTGATAACAAAATTAATTATATTTACTTAACAATAATTAAAAACAATACTTAGATAAATCACTATGGAAAAGCAAGTAGCTATGTTTCTAAGATTAAGCGATATAAGTTTATTTTATCATTTATATTTTTTTTTTTATTATATTTAATTTATACTATATTATTGTCAGGCTTAACAAATAAATACAAAAAATTGAAACAAAATTATTATATTGTATTTATTTAAAAACCATAAAAATAATACTAACATAATTTAATATGCAAAGAAATTTTGGTTTTAAAAATTAGAGATAATAAAAATATTTGTTGACTTAAAAGTACCACGGTTATGATTCATATTTGATATAATGTATCTATAGAAAATAGTTAGCTTACAAATTTTCCGAATAAAAATTCTCAAATGATGAACATTTTTTTTTTTTAAATTTCAAACCAAAATTAAATATTATTATGATTTGTGTTTTTATATATATTTGTCTAAAAATACCTTTTACCAGAAATTTCACTCAAAACTTCAATTGCAGGTGTGGTTTCTGGTAGGTAGCAAATTAGGTATGTTTAGTTAGTTGATCAGGGGTATGGTTTTTTGATTTTCCTTGAAGTTTTCTTAATAACTGGGAAAACCCAGTAATATTTATATAATATTGGTTTCTATTATTATCAAATTTATTTTATTGTTGTAATTTGATTAAAAATAATCATAGCTAGTCTAAAATTTACACCAAATATTTATATTGGCCTTTACTTGACATAGAATTTTCAGAATGTTATAGTAATTTTTAGATATTTAATGTCTAGTTTTATTTACTTAGTTTTAGGTCTTAAAATATAACTACAGAACACATTATATGTCCACTATGTCCTTTTGTATAGTGCATAATTATGGTAGTTGATTTGGTTAATATTGACATGTTATTTGTAATGTAACATCGTACTAGGTATTAAAAAATAGATACTTACCTATATGTGCTGTTAGTTTTAATACTAGACTGTAAAAGTGAATTGAACAATTCAATTATTAACCTTAAAGACAAGAACATTATTTGTACAACAATGAATGTTTTTCGATAGGTTTTATAGGACACATAAATAACTAATGAACAGGTAGGTACTTAATGAAAAAATGAATAAATGGAATTAAAAATAAATCAATATTAGTATATCATTCGTCATCCAGTCAAAAGTATGGCGAATATTGAGTTGGCAAGCAATTAATTATTTAGGAAACTATTTAGCCATTTAGGAATATTGGCTCCTAATAACATGAAATATTTTTCAAATATCAGTTCTCAAAATATATACCTACTGAGACGTGATACATTTTTAGATAATCTAATTCAGAATTTCTAACACTGGCTTAATATTTAGATTTCAACATAGGTATATAAATATAAATTTAAGCTGATAAACATAAGCTAATATAACAAGGTATAAATAAATCCATATTTTGATTTTTAAATTATTACCTTTTATCTTTTTTTTGGTTTATTGATTTTTTTTTTTTAACATTAAATAAATGATAATTTTGACAATATACATAAAATACCTAATATTGTAATAGGTAATTTGTAATGAAGTAATATTGGAAACAAGTATTTCAGAAAGAATGTGTAGGGAGCTACTTACTTCAATAACCAGATTTTAGAAGCCAATTCAATTTCAACAATAGATATAATATGTTATTTTTATTACATTTTTTTGATATTTAATTATTTATCATTTTATAACTTGTAAATAAACTAAAACTATAGCCAAATAATTATGAAGGCATGAAGCTATTTATGTATGGTAACTGCTCACATTTTATTGATAACTAGAATTAAAATAGATTATAGAAATAAACAATAATTATTCTTAGTTAATTGATGTGTGCCTATTTACATTACAATTTACAACAGCAACCGAATTCAATAAACTAATATTGTTAAATAAACAAAAAAGCTAAATAAAATTGGCATTAATAAACCGAACATTTTTTTATTAACAAAATATCGGCAAGTATAATAAAAAAAATTAAAAAAGGGTTCCGGTTTCAATATTTTCAAAAGGATTCGGTTAAAATACCGATATTTTAAACTTCGGTCCCGAGCCTTGCTCATAGTTATTCATATTTTAACCGTGAATTCATCTTCGCACACTATCATACGACCGGCTCAAAAACCTAACCTAACCAAGATGGCTCTGCCGCGACTTAACGATCACTCATGGAACGCGTTCATTGGTTCACTGATGACACCGCGGACCTTTTAGATCGCCGACGACACCGATGAAACTCTGAAAATCCGTGGCGCCTCTCTAACTTTTCAGTTTTTGTCCGGCTTCGGTTACGAGTGGTTCGCGTATCGTCTTGGGTGGTGTTTAAACGAAAGCTTCATTGGCTGTAGCTTATTGGACTTGGACCGCAGAATTGCCCGCAAAATCTATAATAACTAATAAGGGAACAAAATCGGGATTGAATATGTCTCTATATTCGTGATACGGCCAATATAAACTAAATACGGATCTGCCGCGTATAACGTAATATTTAATTATTCAATGTTTCTGTTTTGTGTAATTGTTTTTTTTCTCTGCGGTAAATAGTGTAGTGTCGATCGGATTATCAAGACTGGAAAACAGTAGTGTTTTGTGAAAACAGATAGCTATAGAGCATTTGATTGGTGAGTGCTTGAAATTTTCACATTTTAACCTACAGGTACCCACTCTAGTAGGTACCTATGCCAATTTAATTATGTTCAAATTTCCAAAAACGATTTTTTTTAAATTTTTTTTTTTTATTTAGGCATTGTTAATGAGTGAAATAGATGTATAATTAATAATAATGAAATCTAAATTCACGGTACCTATGTAGACGTATAGTAAATGCAGCAAGTGAAGGTTTTCTATTGTCACCCATGATGCCCATATATCTTGTTTTGTGGCTAAAGTGAACTTTATCACGTAGACAACTTTAGCTTATGAATTTTAATTTTTTTTTTCAAACACCGAATCTAAAAATATTTAAATTTTTTACGGAAACCATTATTAAAGAAATTATTACAATAAACGGCAATAATAAATGCAGCCTAATACTATGCAGTTTAATACCATTGCTCGGTTTTTGATTTTTTTTTTTTTCAAAATGTGTTCAAGATATTAAATTTAAAAAAATGTTCTAACAAAATTGTCGCACTTTTTTGAACTTTTCGATAACTTTTATTTTAGAAATTATAACAATTTGTAGTCTGTATGTCATTATTATACAAATACATAATACACAAACACGAGACTGAACATTATACTCCCGCCACTTCCGTAAATTGGTACAGTATAATATTTTTCGTTTTTTCCCTTGTTGTCTACCTCATACCTAAAGTAGATTTGCAAAACACTGTGTTTGTTAAAGTCATCCTTAGTATTGCCTACCCATATTAAAATTAGATAGATTTGGAATTTATCATTTTTTTTTATATTTATTTTTAAAATCAATTTAACATATAATTTCTGTTTAATTGTATTGTATTTATTGGGTAGGTATAATAATTTTAAATTTACTTTGTTTTTGTTTTTGAAGATATCTAAAAGATTTACTTACCTAATTATTTAGTCTTCTGTTGCTCATACAGGATTAGTTATTGGTTTATATAAATTTGAATAATTGGGGTTATTATGGTTCTTTGATTTTAATGTTTAGGTTGTGTTGTTTGGATAATATTTGATATAAATATTTCAAAAGTATTAGCATTTTTTCAAATAAACAGTAAATAAATATTTTTCTTTGTTCTTATATATTTTGAATGATTTATACAAATTTATATTATGTTCTTCAAATATACCTTAATATATGATTTTGAATCGTGAAATTTTATTTTTTCAAATCATTACAATAATATTAACTATTTATTTTATAGTTAACATAACTTAAAAGAGCTTAAATTTTTTTTCTTTTTTATTACTTTCATCTAGGTACTTAAATAGCAAAACAACAGGTAGGTATTTATTTAGCAATTCGTTTTAATAAGAATTTATAATTTTTAATTTATATACAATTTTATTAACTATTTCTTGTTTAACTATAATAATATCTGGGATAAATGTAATTTTTAATTTGATTTAAAAAATATATTGAGTTTTCAACTTAAATTGAATCAAGGTTTTATATGTAGAACTTTTTGTTTAGGTAGGTAAAATTGAAATCTATTTTTTATTTATTAATTCCCCTACGTATATTGTTTGATTATATAATATTTTTTAGATAAGGAATTTTAATTTTAAACATAAATAATAATCAAGATATTCATAAAATACATGGACATTGCTTAATTATTTACCTTTTTGTAGCCTAATTTTGTATATTTACTTTAATATCATTATGTGGTTTTCTTTTTTTTATAGATTTCATTCTTAAAATTTTATTTCTTATTTTAAATTTAAAAAAAAAAAATTAAATGAAAACTTTTTTTAAAATTTTTCCATTTTTTTGGATCCTAATCTATATCATGGTACTATTTTTACCGTAAAGTTCGTTGGGCTCTTAACAAAAAGTGTACTTCGTATACATTTTCAGTTAATAGAATATCGAAAAAAATATGCAATATTAATAAGTAATGTTTAAAATAATACACCATAAAAGTTCTAGCAATACTTCGTAATTATAAGGCGATAAAAGGCCTGAATACCAGAGAAGTGCTTTAGTTGCAATAAAAGTTAATTAGGTATGTACTCGTATACTTAGTATTTACTTGATTCGGAAGGCTTGACCTTGTTGGAAAATGAAGCTCAGTGTATAAAATTTGCCAAAGGTGTTGTGAAGGGTTGTTTATATACTATTTGCAGATTGCAATAATAAATCATTATAAATAAAACATTATTCCTAGTTAAAAGTTATATTAGTCGGGTTTTCTCCTTTGTTTCCAATGGAGCTCAAAAATCAATACATTTAAAAATTTAACGTAGAGGTGAATTGTTGAAAATATCAATAAACGTTTCATATAAAGTTAATATTGTATATGTACTTTACTTATGGGCAGAAGTATCATATTTTTTCTGCATCTTTTGAAGTTAGGTTAGGTCCACATCTTTCTAATGACAAGAAAAATTGGAAAATGCTTAGGTACTAACCAAAAGTGTTTTCGGAGAAAAACTCATGCTAGTAAAATATTTACTTCTTCACTACACTCAGAATTCGAAATGTTATTTTGATCACTGATAAATCAATTATATTTGATGACCATATCTATATATTATTATTATATATATTATGTTAAAATGAATCGTTTTTTTGTTGCTGACGACATAACTTGAAAATGGATAAACCATATTTTTTTAATTAATTTTTTATGTGTTCGTATTGTCAATGAAAAGATTTTTATGAAAGAAAATTTTTGGAAAATCTCTTGGAAAAGTCGTAAATGTTTATGGTAGTTTAAATTTTTGAATTAAAATCTCAATACTTTTTAGATTCTGAGTGGAGCGATGAATGTATTGGTTTACAATAATATTTATTTTTTTTATACAAGAAAGCTTACTCGGTTTATCAAGTATAGTACCTCTTCTGAAAGGAAATGTTCTCTGGATGGTACTTTACAGAAGTCATTTTTTGAAATTCTCTTTAATATTCGAGATAATGAGGAAAACCTGGTTCTTTAGGTTAAAAAAGATTGAAAGATTAAATATAAGGTTGCCATTGACAATCGTTTTTATAAATTTTTTTTTTTATTATTAAGTTTTTATTTTTTAAATTTTTTTTTAAACAATCATTGTTGTCACGGAAACGCACATTGTTTTAATCATTTTACAATAGTATGACATAATATCATATATTGTATTGTTGACAAAGCAACATTATCAACTGAACTCAGCTCAGAATCGTTTTTTTCGTTAGCAATGGTTTATTGTTGCTGACAGATTCCTATCTGTAGCCTTCCTTCCCAATTTTTTATCTACAACAATGGCTGTACCCACATACTAAGTATGGCCATCCTTTTTTTTTTTTAATTTCATTTGTATCACCAAGGTAACCCATAAATCAACAAAAATAATTTGATAATTGACATTCTGTTCTGTTGTCACATGTTTACATCACAATAGAAGATTGATATAAATAAAAATTGAATATTAAAGGTTTGTCTCCTATTGTCAGTTGTCACTAACTGACATATTAGGTTAGGCTTCACTTCCTTTGAAATTCACCCCCTCCCCCCAAAAAATAGGTTTTTAGATATCGGTATGAAAATTATAAAAAAATGTCACAACAAAATACTTTTAATCTACCGAAGGTCTACACACTTTCCACCAATTTGTTTTCATTCAATACTGACAAAATCAAAACCAAAAACGAATATGGGTAAAACAAATAATAAACAATTAGCATTGCAACGCTGGGCGGGACATCGATGGTTAATTTTAAAAATTTTTTGATGAAAAATAAATGTAATTATTTGTAAAATATGTTGTATTAATGTTTGCATTTCTTATAAATTATAGTAGGTATTTTATCCAGATGAATTGATCTTTTTGATCATAAATAAAAATAGTTAAGTTTAAAATATCATATACATCTGTTATTTACACTAGATATAGTAGTATATAGGTAGGTAAGTAAGTAGGTAACCATGGTACATACGTACCTACCAGGTTTTTTATGCAGTATTGATATAATCGTGGCCTAATATTATAGCCTCTGTAGCCAAATGTAGTCAGAATCTTTAAGTATAAACATCTTGTTTTACTCTTAATAATCATAACACAATACACAGTTATATATGTCATAGTATAAAAAAGACAATTTATTTACACTTTTATACACTTATAAATTAATATTAATATTAATGGCAATTATACAATGTTAAATGTCGTTAATACAGCATGATTGCACCGTTAGTTTTTTCTTCAATAATTGGCGATGGCGACTTTCTCGAGCGATTATTTGTTGCCCAGAACACGATGAAAATATTCAGCATGTGTAAAATTGACGCAAGAATAATGAACCTAAACAATTAAATAAAAATAAAAAAAACCGATTTTGCACTTTTGCATTTTTGCAGTAGGTAACAAAGATGTTCAATTCTAGTAATTTGTTTGATATACTTTATGCGGTACCTATATTATTTAAATCTGTATATACAATAAACTAAAACTAACCAGAAAGAGAACCCTAGTGAAGCGTTTCCATCGGATGTCCATTTGTTTCGTCGGTCGTCTTTACTCATTACATTGTATTGCAGTCTTTGAAAATACTGGCCCACCCATAAGCCGCCAGCCAACAGTTGAAAAAACACTGATTAAAGTAATTATACATATATTATTAGAAAATGATATTGAATAGACACGTTATATTAATTATATTAATTCATATATTATTATGGTTATTTACTTGCACTAATGTTCCAAAAGTAAAGACCTGGTATACCAGCCAATGCAGATATGGGAGTGATAGCAGAATTGATTACGGCGAACACGGCTGCGGCCACAGCCATCACAAGACCTGCTAACACTCCGATAACAGTCAATATCCACAAGCTGTAGACCATTATGTCTGGATCCATTTTCATCAGTTCGATCACTGTAATAAAAAATCAAAACATAATTATTTTATCCATTCAAATACGACTGACCCCTTCTTAATCTTCCCCTTACAGAAATAACTGTGTTTAATTAATTACTCCTTAACACGATGATTTTTTTAAATACCTATCTCCTAGTTATAGGTACTTGAAATCGAAAGATAAAAATGACTTTAATGATAATAAATTACTGATGATATTTTATGGTCTGTTATAAAATAAATGTAGGTACCTATAAATAATATCATTATTATAGTAAACCTCATGATGTGCATAGGTATAAGTAGGTATCACTGAAAATCAATATATTATATACAATACTTGACTTAAGGAAGAAACGAAGTGTCTCAAGTGAAATTTCAGGTCTCTACGATTATTTTTCATTGAATTGAAAAAAAAAATTAAATAAAAATATAAATAATACTAGTAGAAAACATTGCAGTGTAAATATTCTAGTTTTCTCAATTTTTCACTGATATTAAGAAAATTACGAGGAAAATCAAAAATAACCTTGTTGCACAATCTAGACAAAATTGTCTACCAAAAACGGCAGAACTACCCTTAAAGTGGTTATCGGAGCAAGATTTCTGGTAGAAAATTTGTTCACGGCACAAAAAATAAAATCAACCACATATAGTAAAACCAACATATTCCCCATTACCCTCAGAATCTAAAATAAATAAATATGTAAGCAAAACCTTAGCTTACAATATAGTGTTACCATAGTGTTTTTCGTAAATTATTAATAATTCAATAATGTTTGAAAATGGGTGCATATATCTATAAGGTAGGGGAAGCAAAGATCCTCACAGTTTAGATTAAGTTAACTGTATTGCAAAGGACGAGCATTATTTTTAAGTATTATAGTTCCTCTTCTATTATTTTTCCAATTCGAGCACTGTATATAATAACGGGTGATCTATTTAAGTGGTTACGCTCATTATCTCGAAAAGTATTAAATTTTTCCGGAATTTGTTTTCTAAAACATTTAAAAAACAAACAGCTCTAGACCTTTATATCTGTTATTTTTTTTCACCCTTATTTTTGGGTGTAAAACCACTACTTACCTACTTTTGATTTTTAAATGGAAACCTATATTAAAAATTCCATAAATAGATAGAGTATTAGTTAAAATTAATCTGAGTGTTGAAATTTTTGATTTCCGTCGATCTGTTGAAGAGATATCCAACTTTTAAATTTGGGTTGGAGTAGAGTAGTGGAGTATCATTTGTGTGGCGATAAGGTGAGAGGAGTGTTAATAATGCACCACCATTCCACTAACCCAAACTTAAAAATTGAATATCTCGTCAACAGCTTGACACAACTCAAAAATGTCAACACTCAAATTTGTTTTAACTAATACTTCGTCTATTTACGAAATGTTCAATTTGGGTTGTTATTTGAAAATCAAAAGTAGGTAGTGGTTTTATCCAAAAAAATAAAGTGGGGGGGGGGAAATAACATAGATATAAAATTGTAGAACAGCTTATTTCTTAAATGTTCTAGAAAACAAATTCCGGAAAAATTTAATACTTTCCGAGATAATGAGTGAACCCACGTAAATGAATCACCTGGTATATGTAGAAGAAATAAAAGTTCATTCTTATAATGATGATAATTGCATTCAGAAAGGTGTTTTATAAGAAAAACGGAAATTGCAAATTATTCCCCTAAGACATTATTATTGCAAGTTTTATTATTACATTATTACGCCAAGTAACAGTGTTAAATTTAAAAAATATGACTAAGCCCAAAATAACATAACATTATAGGATATGAAATCTTGTAATCTATAAGTATATCTACCTATTATATAGTATTTAAACCTTTTTTTTTTTATGTAATTAACATTTCCTCAAGCATATATTATGACTAATGTTGAAAATTAGATAATATCAACTTTTCGTTAAGCAGACCGATCTTGTTTTGTTAGTTTTAATATTATAGTGAGGTGATAAACAGTTGTCTGAGAATGATAAGAATCCGATATTCGATATGATTTTGGTAACACGGTTCGCATATTAACATTTTCTTTCTTCGGCTTTTTATAGGCCTTTTAAGCCCATTGCCGCAACAACATATACTGCCTTCATTTGTCTCTGTCTCTTACAGTTCCTTACTCTCAATATCCTCAGATCCACCTTTATTCTGTCTATTCATTTTTGGGTATCTCCTCATGTTTGTATCACCCTCTGGATCACTTTGTGTTTAGTTTTCACGCTGTTATTTGTCAAATTAGTCTTTTTGATCTTCATACATGCCCAATCCAACTTATTCGCGTACTTTTTAAGGTTCCAATACTAGGTTCGATATATATTTCTTCCAAATTGTTGTCGTTTTGTATTTCATGTTCTCCTTCAATGTTTCTTTTTGGGTGGAATACGCATATTAACATACTGCACATGAAATAAAATCCTACCCGACATGATTTTAGATGACATATCGTGGGTTTATTTTCGATTAATTTTCTCCATTCACTTGCTTATTGTATTATAATATAGTGTTTAAATAGAGATTTAGAATTTACGCTTTCAGATCGTTATCATTTATTCTTATCGCTGTTTGTATTATCATTTTCATACGATTATCCCTATTATAGTGAATTGGGCGTATATCAAACTTAAAAGTAAGAACATTGTTTTAGTACCTGGGATGGCTAGGCCAACCGGGGCACTAGAATTTTTCTCATGGGCTTCCTTTTTTTGAAAAAACGGACGTGGCGATGTCTTAACGACTATGATATTGGGCCGGAAGTGTTAAATTTCTCCCAGGTTGATTTTAAAGGTTTTTAACCTGTATACCGATACACATGATTTTAAAATTTTAATATTTCCACATATTTACTCGTATCTCGCTTAAAAATTAAAGTATCGAAAAGAAAAACCAGTGTACCTACCAACACAATCAATGTTATTACATTTAATTGTGGTAGTAAATTCACACTAAAATTAAAACTAATAAGAGTGCAAAATAAGCTCTACTGAAAGAAAAGTACGATACGAATAATACAATCTTATTACGTTTACTAATATTTTACAAGCTCGTATACTGAGGGGAATTTTAGGTGTTCACTCTCTTCTCTAAATTTTTAATGTAGGTATATATTTACAATACAACAAAGGCTAACTACAAGTTCATGTGTTATAAATATTTTAAACCCCTCCGAAAATTGATCTTGAATACATGCTTTATATTTTAAAACCAATTTTAATAATAGGATTAATAACTAGATATTAATTACAGGCGCAAATAGCAGGGTATTAGTGGTCTTTAGCACCCCCAAGTTTAAAATTAGCATAAAAAAAAAATATAAATAGAGCAGATCAACAGATATACAGGTTTCCTACAGACAATGCATATGTGTATGAAAAATAATGTTAACAAAGTTATGATAAATTTGTGTATCCAAAATTGTAAATGAAATGTGTAGTTGACTATTGTAATAGTCATGTAAATGGGATTGTGGGGGCTTAGCCATAGACCCCTGGGTCTTTGATGTGTCCATAATTATTTACCGCCCTCCAAGTTGATGATCTAGTTGTGTCTATGATATTAATTAATATCTACCTATAAGTATATTAAAATGTACCGTAGATACTTACACTTGTAAATATACCTATATAATACGTTCAATATAATATAATATAGGTACCTATTTACATGTCGTGCACATATAAAAACATTAACATATAATTTGTACCTCTCCTATACGAGATAATAATTTTGTAAATTATTTTCTACTCGGAATAAATTGCTGAATTTCGTGTGTAAGATTTTATAAGTACCTATATTATTATTATGTTATAAATATGTGTAGATATTTAGTATACTTCGAAAACACAAAATACTCTAGACGCGTGTTATCGTGTATGTCTACCTATTACTAGGCGTCGAGACATTTGCACGAAATTCATTGTGGAACGACTGCGTGAGCGTCTGCTAAGTGAAACGAACAAATTTTACAGGTTTTATTCATTCGTGAAGCACCTACATACCTAATTATGGATCTCGAGTTCGTGTACTGCGTATTCTTGGTTAACGCGAAAGGCCACCTAAATGTATAATAATATAAAGACTGGGATTTTAGCAGTCGTTCTACTTTCCTTGGTTACTTTTCAGACTCTTAACATTGCAATTTTCTTTATTTGTTTAGTTTACTAAGTAAAACCTTAAGTGTTTTTTAATTTAATACAATAACTTTATCCAAATTGAAAGCCTATACTAACACATGTTGGAATATTTATGTGCAAAACACGGGTGTATTTAGCATTTTCTTGAATTTGTAAATTAATTTTTTTGTGAGTAATTCCTAAACCCCTGTGAGTGGGGATTAGAAGTTATCCACAATAGTCCAAACTCCAAACCGATCGTAAAATGCAATTAAATGGATCTAGGAGTGGCAAACACCGTTCCTACTGGAATAAATGAAAAGTAACACTTAAAAATAAGGCTGATAGCTGTGACATGGAAGAAAATGACCCCTATATTTAGTTGGAGAAAATAATTAATTTAGTTATATTCATACTAAATGAAAATTTAGTAAGAATATAGTGAAAATAATAATTTTAATGTCCATAAATATATCAAAGTAAATACTAATTAATTTTTTAGACAAAACTGAATATTAGTACTTAAATAGATAGTAAAAAAGTATTTAATGGCATAGCCATAGGCGGCAGTGTTGAATATTATTTATAATGAAATATGTATTTAATTTAGTTGGTTAATATGTTATCGTATTATGTTTGAATTAAGCTAACTAATAATCAATCACATATTTTAACCATTTTCTCGAGAGTATAAATCCGACTGAGTAAAAATAATTTAAAGGAAAGGGGGCGCGTCAAATATTGGAAAATATTTACTCGAAATCGTATTTTTGTAAAAAAAATATTTTGTAAGAAACGTATTCATTTATTGGAAATGTATTCATTGGAATCGTATTTTATTGAAAACTTATTTGTTCGGAATCGAAAAAATAATATTTAATGATAATATAATTTTTATCATTCTTCACTATCAAAATATTATTTTTTGAAAAGACGTTTCCGACAAAAGACAGTTCCGATAAAATACATTTCCGATAAGTTATGTCTCCACCAAAAACATATTTTGGTTATTATTTTCCAACAAAATATAGCCCTCCAAAGAAAAATTTATGAAATGATTCATTCATTATCGTTTCAGTAAAACGAGAAGAAAAAATACTTCTTTCATGCAATTCCTAATATAGTTCTTTATTCTCTTTAGAGTTGAGACATATCTCCTGAAACATTTCAGTATTTGCATTGGACTTATGGCTATACATACATTATATAAATGTCAAGAGAATCTATATCCTTCTTGTAAATACAAAAACTTGTCGCCGCTGACTTTATTTTTTATTGTGAATAGAGTATAGTTGATGCATTGATGACGATTTTTTAATTTTCTAAGTTGTTAGTAGGTTTTCAAAATAATTGGAACAAACCAGAAAGGAAATTATAGGTAAAACGGCAAATATAGACTGCGCGTCGCGGCGTTACTGATTTTATTGTTTTCAATTTTTTCAAACTATGTTTTCCACCAGAAATATTGCTCCATTTAAAATTATTGTAGAGACCTGTAGTAAATAATTATTAAAACATATGACGAAACATACAAAACGGTGACTTTGGTGAACAGTTTGATATTTTTCTAAGAAACTTCAGAGTTTACTCAATGACCGAGAAAATAGTTAAGTCAAAGTATAATATAATATAATTGGAGATTCTTTCAATAAAAGACGGTCCTAGATGGTTGGATGATATACAATCTTATACTCTTACTCCAGCATTATTAGGTTTTAGTCGTTTTAGGTATACTATATCCTACTATCTGTAGTAGAAATCGTTTATATATAATAACACCACTTAAAAAATGACATACCTGATTATAATTATTATCATTACCACACAAACTTACCTATAATTACGTTTACTTTTAACACATTAAAATTTTTTTTTTTTTTAATAACCTATAACCGTGATTTGTATTAAAGTAAAGATATTTTTTCCATCAAATTTCCAATCCCCCCCCTCCCTATAAAATCATAATGATAAATTTGGAAATTTAATTTTTACGATTAGTTATAACTAATAAACAATAATAACTAGTAGCAGTAGCTACATTTCAAACCTTATAAGAAAAGTGTTTTTAATATTTATAATTTATATTTAAATTAAATAATTCCTTCTAGCAGTTTAGAAGACTTTCTCGTATCCTGTCGTATATAATGTTTTGAATTAATTGCTTCTTCCGAAATAAGAGAAATATCTTTAGCATTAAAGCATTAGATAATATTTCTAATCTCTATTTTGGCTTATTAATGATGTGTTTATTATGGTTATCCACTTACCGTCCACGCTGTATGTCCGAAGCCCGTAACCGATGTTCAAATACTTGTCACCGTGAAACAGGCCCAAGTTGACCTGACCCACGGATTCGGTGGTGTTGGATGTGCGTCTGGCCGATGCTACAACCCATCGCTTGGTGCCCAGGCCGGCACCAATTAGACCAATGGCGGCACACGAGTAGATAAACGTACAGAATATCAGACGTCGCTTGTTCAAGTTCATAGTTCCGCAATAACAAACCGTTCACCTGCAAAATAGTGAATTATTAAAAACTAATAATCAAATTCACATTATATAAACACCCGGAATTTAAATTAATCATATTTATGCATATAAATTATAATAATTTAATAGGAACGGTTAGTGGCAGCGAAAAATATTTTAACCTTAAATTACCGATTTAATTTAATTTATTGAAATTTAAAATTCATCAAATTTACGTAGTTTAAAATTCTTTTATGATTTTAATTAATTAAAATTTAATTAATGACTTTCGTTTACTAAAAACATGATATTTTTTATTATACTTTTGAACACTTAAGCACCCATGATTCATCCACCGGTTTTTTTATGAATCACGTGAGTCAAATATACCTTCTTCGCGTCGTCACTGGGCACGGTCATACAATATCTATGCACAGCAACGCCTACCGAAATTGGATTTGCTTAATGTACCTAAATAACTTGAATTATCCACCCACCGTTTCCAATTTACCACCCAGAAATATTTCCAGGACCATCTTAAACTATGCAGGAGCCCTTGGGCACACAGAGTTGGGGGCCCTTTTAGAAGCCAAAAATAACGTGAATGAAAAACCCAATATTAATTTTTGTTTTATGACTTATGAGAGAATAACATATCTAAATAGACTTTTATGAACAATATAGTTGTTATTTTTAGGTTTTAAAAAATAAATATTAATAACAAAAATAAAAAAAAAGTCAACTCCTAATTACAAGATTTAAAAATGCTTTTTATTTATAATTACACTGTTATTATGATCATCATTCTTATCATTGACGATGATAAATAATCTCATGAACGTGGGCGTAACCAATGTTGTAGGTGGAAAGTTTGAAAGGTAGGATATAGATGGGAATTTAATGTACATTTCTAAGCAACGATAAACCATTGCTAACGAAAAAACGATTGTAAAAGGAGTTCAGTTGATAGTGTTACTTTGTCAACAACTGTCAACAATATGTCATATTATGGTAAAATAATTACAAAAATGCGTGTTTCCATGACAACAATAATTGTTTAAAAAAATATTGAAACAATAAAAATTTAATGATAACGAAAAATAAATAAAAACGGTTGATAATGACAAACTTATTTTTAATCTTTTAACTTTTTAAACCTAAAGAACCTAGTTTTTCTCATCATCTTGAATATCAATGAAAATTCAAAAAAATGTACCATTCAGAAAAGGTGATAAAAAAAATAAATAAATATCTTTGTAAAACCAAAACATTCTTCTAAACTCAGAATCTAAAAAAATGTTAAATGCCATAACTAGATGGAAGTGCGCAGATAGCCTCTTACATATTTTTCTAGAAATAACAAACAACTCCCCTTACCATTGGAAATTCCCGAGAATGCCACTAATACAACTATAGACTTCAAATAAAATAAAAAATATAAATAGTTTTATGCTTAGACTGTAGCTAGACAAATAAAAATGAAAAGTTATGAAATCAATGATAAACCGATTGTAAAGCAAATGAAATTTGACTTGGTAATAGGTCTTGATAATAACAAAAAGATCAAATGCTTTTATTGAAAGTAGGTATATGATCAGTATTGTCAGTTAGTATTACAAATAATAATAATAAAGATATAGTGATAAACTTATCTTTACCAAATAAAAATTATTCACAAAATTAAAATATCTATAAATTGTTCAAAAATGGCTCAAATATTTGTACCACGTTTTACCACGTCTAGAAAAAGCAAATATAAGTTTTCTTTCAAAATTTCAAGTCGCTACGAATATTTTAAACTGAATTATAAAAACATTATTTTCGTAAATACCCCCGGCTTTTCTTACCTTTTATCCCGAGTTTTCTCAGATATTATGAAAAGTGCTAGGAAAATAAAAAATGACCGGCTTAAAATACTATCTAGAAAATATTTCCTTTTAGAAAACGTACTAATCATAGGTCAGTGACTAATCTTATATGACAGCAACAAAATAAGTGTTATATCAATTGTTTTTTTTTTTATCATAAATATCAATATTCGATACTACTTAACTGTATTCAACTTAATTTTTTTTTTCGTTTAACTGACAACTTGGCGGTTCTGTGTTAACATTACTACACCCCTGTTGCCAAACTTAAATTAACCTAATAATGGCTAGTCATTCCAACGGGTATAGCATTTAACATATATGTTGGCGATTTCTTTTCGTAAACGATGACCTAAACTTCTAATCAATAATTGGGAGTTGAGTTTTAAGAAACTATTTAAAGAGATCATTTGATCTTGTTGTGGTTCGACCTTTTTTATCCGAAATTTGTTGGGGAATGCGTCTACTACAAGTCAGCATAAAAGTAAAAACAAACCAATTATATACTATGGCGAAGACAAAAGAAATTATGTAACTTTACTCATAGGAAAAAGACTTTACTAGGTAACGGATTCTGTGTCTTTGTGACATTGTTGTAATCATTAACAATAATTTTTATCAGTGGGATAACAAGTTAATCAAAAGATGTTAAACGACTATTATCGACTGTCATATACTACAACTAAATTGTCGAATGGTATTCAAGAATAGAGATAAACAGATAAGAAAAAACGTATATTACAGCGATAATATTATATGACTATCATACTTATATCATCACATACTAATAATTTTCGCTTATATATCAAATGAATTCAAGAATTGACTCCTGACTATACTTCTTTAAATTATAAAAAGTTACCAAGTAGTATCTATACAAAATAATTTATTTCATTTGTTTATGATAGTTTTGTATTTTATTTTAAGGTTCATTAAATATTGTCCACATTATAAATGGATTCTTAAAACATACTCAGAGTGTTATGTGCAGGTCTTTACATAAATTTATGTTAAGTCTGAATTTTTTACCCACCTACTCATTTTACAAGGTGGTATAATTACATTAGAGAAGTACGTGATCACTGCCACTGATTATTAATACATAATTTCGATAAAGTTTGTTAATTTCTGAATTACCTTGGCAGCAACGAAAAAAAAAAAATTGATAAACGATTTTCAGAATCGTTTTTCGTTAGTAATAGTTTATAGTTGCGTACAAATATAAATTAAATTATTTTACATATCCTCACATTCAACCTCCCTCCTAAAACAGTAGCACACTCATGTCGGTACTATTATCAGTTTTTTTAAATATAAATTTAAATATCATTTTTACACTAATTATTAAAACAAATATTGGTATATTTCTTTAAAAGCATTTGTTATGTTTTTATAGGGCACTATATAGTACGTGTATAAGTCATAGTAACTTAGGTATAGTGAGGTTTAATGTACAGTTTTTTAAACGTACAATTCAATCAATTCCTTTACAATACTTTGCCGATCAATTAATATACGAAGGCGTCTAAATATATCTGTGCTACTTATTTAATGTAAATAACAATAATATCGGCCGACAAAGTAACGTTTAGACATCCTGCGTCTATTTCAATTTCCTCCGTATACAAACGACAATAGGTACAACGAATAGTTGTATATATATATATATATTAAAATAATATATAGTTTATGTTTATATCGTGTAATACCCACAGATCCTATTCAAGTTCTTTTGTGGTTCTATTACACTATAGCTATGTATATTATTGTGAGACTCATTTTGTTAAACATTCACGATGATGCGTAAAGAGGTTGGAAATTAACAAAAAATCAAAGTGCATTATTGTTGTGATGTGCTCGTACATAAAATATATAAACTCGTACATGAAACATAAACAGTATAATCTATACAATTTGTGAGTACGCGACGAAAAGAAAAGCAGCTGACATTAGCTGTGTGGTGGAACGCGGTCGTGTATATTATGTGAGGAAGTCACAGAAACCAATTAAACGTTTTGCGCGTGAAAAACGATTTCGTTCTCTGGCGACTTTCACTATGTACAAAAAAAAAAAACTAAAAAAAAGGAACAGAAAAGATATTGGTAATTATCGTGGTCACTAAACTTTATGCGGACGAGATATTACGATCTTATATAGCTATTAGCTGGTTGTTTCCATTCATAATAGACACAACATTGCCATCAGCACGGAAGTACGTTTTACTACCTACTTCATATAAATATTGAAATACCTACCTATATTATAACGGTTGTCTAATTATTAAGAAATGCATTTTTTTAAATCAGATATTTTTGGGTCAAAGTCATCGAAACTGACTTCAATGTAGTGACAGTCCAGTGGCGGCTAGTGGGCGCTGATGAAGGGAATGCGATATCCCATTTCGCCCCAAAATTAATCCCATTTTATCACATAATTCCCAAATTATTTTTGTTTTTAAATATAGTTATTGTGAATTTGTGATTAATAAAACAATAGATAGACACAGTGAACGTATTACACTAGGTAATATAATCGAAATAAATATCGATATAATAACATTGTTGGAAGGTAATACCCAGAGTACTTATTATCATTGATATTATAATAATTCTGTAAATCAAATTACTAGGAAAATTTATGACAAGGATATTATGGCTTGAAAAAAAAATTATCTTTTTTTTAACAGAGTATACCTAGTTAATTTTATTTTCCATTTTAACTTTAAACTTATATCGAGTTAAATTTTTTATTTGTTAACTTTTAACTGAAGGCAGTTTAAATGAATTAACTTAACTTGTAATAGTTCATTATTTTTATTAACTTGTTCACCTTTAGTATTAATAACTTGTGTAAGTTATGTTAAGTTATATAAAAAATAAATTCGGTGAAATGGTACGACGGCGAAATGGGAGCTGACTGAATGTGACAATATGAAAAAGTCCTCTGTCTTAGAATTATACAAATTCCTACATGACAACACACATACTTTTATAATACCTAACTAGATTTATAAGACTATTATAGTGATTAACCGTTCTTATTTTAAATGTTTAAAATAAAATTATAATTTGTCCTTTCCTTCAATTTTACATAGGGAGTGCGATCGTCCTGTAGTCTAAACCACGAGCTGACACTGAGTGACACATTGGCTAGGCAAGGAACTTTTCTGAAAATGGATTTCCAGTAGAAAATTATTTGTGTATTAAATAGTATTGAATGTATGCATACATTCAAATATTTTCCCAGCTAGTATTATGTAACATATTTCCTTATTGATCGGTTGAAATTTCTTCATCAATTTTAACCAAGCATCTTTTACTATAAATCTGATACCATCTTTGTTTGTTTCACTATAGAACATATTCAACATTTTTTGATTTAAGGTAGCCCGAGTCCAGCCACCGAATCTTCTGCAGTCCGACTATACCTATATTGTACCAGTAATGTCCTGTATTATGCTTTGTAAATCACTAAAGCTGGCTGTATCCTGACTTATAAAAAGTTCTAACGTTTCAAGTTCCAAATTTCAAATATCCAGCATTTTCAGTCTGATTTCCCTAGCTGTTATCCAATGTATCAATAAAAGTCCGATTTCTGGTATTTAGTTATATATATATACTCCCTTTCAACTTACCTCTTAAAACAGTAGTGCAAATGTGTACACAAGGCATTTTCAAGATTTTGTTATTCCCAATAAAACCTTCAATACTAGATACAATATACATATTCCTAATACTGTTTATTTTGTATGACCTATTGTTCATTAATTTATTATAGATTCATTTTACGTAACACGTAATGGGTGAATGAATTGATATTATTTAGTAGTCAAAATAAAAACAATTTAAACTAGGTGTCTAAAATTGTGGGAAATTAACGATTCATTAAAGATTAATTATGAGTAAATATTAGTAACACCAAATTCTGTTTTACTTATTAAATAGTTAGGTATCTTGGATTTTGTGAATACAATTTTTTATGTTTAGTTCAATAAAAATAAATAAGGCTCGTGCAATATTGTTATCAGAAAAAAAAATACTGAATAGAACAATGTTATTTCAGGTGGCATATCTTCGTGTTACAGACTGTGTATTCATAAAAAAACTATCTTAGTATTGTAACAATAATCAATTTCAGAGAGATACCTGATAACTAAGTTGCCCGATAACCAACTAGCTAGTGCAAATCTTTCCACTCCAAATTTTATTTACTACATCCAAATATATTCAACTTTTTAAATATATTATAATACACGAGTAGTATTTAATCTAATACTATAATTATTGTATTAATTAAAGATTAAATACAATTTTAGAAGATTAGATTCGAAAATATGACATTAGTGTAATTTCAAGGTTTTAATATACAAAAAGACTGACATACTTCGCATGATGAGTGGGCCACTAGCTGTTGTAGGTGAGAAGTTGGGAAGGTCGAAGAGGAGAATTTAATGTATATCTGTGCGCAATAATTAATTATTACTAACAATAAACGGTTCTAAGAAGAGTTCGGTTATAAATGTTTTAAAAGGCCGTAATATTTAAGATTTTCGTTAAAATTTGATAATAAAATGCTTATAAAAAAAATACTACATACATTAAACTCATTTTTTTTTCATCACAAAGTATGACTTATAATGAATCTCCTGTTTAATTGTCAATATATAGTTTAAAAATTTTATCCACAGAGTACCAAACATAAAAATTAAGTAAAAACCTCGCATAATTAAAATGTCTATAAAAAGTTCACAAATAGCTGAAATGTTTTTAAAATTTTACCACGTCTAGAAAATCAAATAAAAGTTTTCTGTCCAAATTTTAAGTCTCTACGAACATTTTTAACCGAATCACAACAAAAAACAAAAATAATAAAAACATTATTTTCGTTTTTCCTCCGTTTTCCCCGGCTTTTCCCAATTATTATGAAAACCGCTTGGAAAATCAAAAAAATTACCTTTTTAAAGTACCAACGAGATAAAATTTTCTTTCAGAAAAATTGCCACATTTGAAAATCGGAGCAAGATTTATGGTAAAAATTTTGTACACACAGTAAAAAAAAAATAATAAATAAATATTAATTTAAAACTAATATATTCTTCGCTTTGCTTCGCTTAAACATGTATAACCGAACTCCGCTCAGAATTATTTTTAGTTGGTAATGATTAATCGTTGCATACAGATATACATTAAATTCCTCTCTATATCTTACCTTACCAACTTCCCACCCACAAAAGTTGTCCAATCATCGTACTTATAGTATGTTCGTCTTTTTATATATATAAATATTTTATAACGATACCGAACACGTTCAAATTAATAATTGTCTGTATTTTAGTTTTTTAATTATTGTTAAACTTTGATATTGTCTAGGTTAGATTTTATTAAAATTAAGAATCATACTAAACTTATTCGGTTAACTTTCTGACGTCAACTGGTTCATATTGTCTAACTTTAAAATAATTAACAACATTTTGGTAACCAATATATTTTTGAAAAAAAATAAAGGTAGGGAATCAATTCAAATGTTCAAAAATTTAGGAATATTGTACAAAAATTACTAAATACCAAAATGAAGATAATAAATACTTATAATACCTTATTAATAACCTAAGTTATCTTACCTAATTAAAGAAACTATTAATAATTATAAACGAATGACTGCATTCGCGTGCGCAAACTATCTATATAATACATAATAACGATTTTGAAAATGATCTAGTTATTAAGTAGCACTTGACTAATGAATGCAGTGTGGTCTTGACACCTAATGTGGTATATGTTGACCTTGCAGTATAT
The DNA here is from genome assembly GCA_902439185.1 of Cinara cedri. NCBI lineage: Eukaryota > Metazoa > Arthropoda > Insecta > Hemiptera > Aphididae > Cinara > Cinara cedri. Next base: position 1,035,835 of record CABPRJ010001444.1, on the reverse strand, counting down.
TCCATTTGCATTAATCTTTTACGAACACAACAAGTTACACGGCTAAAGCGATTATATTATATTTCAACCAGTTTTATTTTTGACGTTATTCGGGCAATTTAAATTTGTATGATTTATTATAATATAGTTGATATAGTTGATAGGTACTTCATAAGTTACTTTGAGTACTATAATTACTTTAGAAGTTTGTTTAATGTACCTATATTCTAAAATAATATTATTTTATTTGTGTAATAGTTTTTATTTTTTAACACATCAATACACCCTAACTGAACGTTTATCAAAATGTTACATTGAAACTATAACTGTATAATGTATAGCGTTCCGTAAAAATACCAAGTTATAAAAGTGTTTTCTCTTTACCAACAAGTTGATGGAAATGTCAATTTTAAAATTTTTTTCAAACAAAATTTCAATATGATATATATAATGTTGCCAAAGCAACACTATTAACCGAACTCCACTCAGAATCGTTTTTCGTTAGCAATGGTTAATCGTTGCGTACAGATATACATTAAAGTTCACCTCTACCTTCTTAACTTCTTACCTTCTTGCCTACCCAGATACAAAGTATGTCCGTGTTTTTATATTCTATAGATATTAATTAATTTAGTTTGACGGCATTCTCGACAGCTTTGATTTCTTGTAATATTGTAATATATTTCAGAGATCGTATTTCACGAGTCGCACATTAGCACTACACGACAGCACTGCATGGGAGTTTTAAAAGTATGTATAGAGATAATGTACACATGGCTTTGACTATAATCTAGATGAATTTATCTAAAGGTTTCAGAAACCTTTTTGTAGATACCTACGCGATGTAGTTACAAACTGGAATTGTATTGTAATATTACAAAATCGTGTACGTGTGTAGGTGTCCATCCGTGATTCGTATGTACATGTACAGTCGTAGAGTTCATATACACACCTATATTAATATTATATATAGTAGGTAGTATTACCTACTATATTTATAACTAAATATTATTATAATATATGTATATTTCTAAGTACCTATATATTATTATGCATATAGAAGTATATAAGATCTAATTTAATATGAATTGTAAAGTAAAAGAAAAAAGAGACTATAAAAAGTAGCACATTGAATACTTTCATTTATTTGATATTTAGAATAGTTGAGTATATTTATGTCTTATATATATATATCATCATCATTTTTAGGGCATAAACGCATACATAATTCAATCATCGGTTCAGAGGCACTCTTAACCTGCCTAATTTACCTGCAGTGCACTATGACGATCAATTATAATTTTCACTTTTCTAAGAAGACCATTTAACACACATAATATTATACATGTGCCTGTGTTCGGTTTAATGTAGTTAAAAAATGTTCGTTTAGATTAAAGTAATAAATTCTAAAAAAAAATAAACAAATAATAATAATACAGATATATTTACAATAGGTAAAGTGTTATTGTTATTTAATATATATATACATACATTTCGTTTAGCCAGAGCGTATAATAGGACTATTTATTGGTAGTTGTTTATTCAGTCTCGTAAATAATAGGAATACTTAATTCGTAAATACCATTTCAAATCATTAATTTCCGCTTTCAATGACGCCAATACTTAGCGAATGTGATATAGCGAAGAAAACAATCACAAGTACGTTAGTGAAGCGAGAAAGTCTAAAAATTATATTTTTTTTACAAGTGTTTAAATGTATATTATTAAGTATAAAGTATACAATATAATTTTTAATCCATATAATGATGTACTCGTATAATATTTTCAATAGAATCAATATTTTAGTACCCCCTTGTAAAATCAAAAATCGGTCAAACGTAGTGACATCTTTTTCCGGGGGAGAGGGGGGAGCGTAACTGGGATTCTGTTTAATTTTCCGGGTTTTGTATACTTAAGAGGGCACCACACCCGCATGAGTTGTCTCCGATTTAAAAATGCATAATATAGCTATACATTTTCGTTCAGCGGGGATAACTTTGTACTATTAATTTTAATATTAGAATGAATTATGAAGACTTATTACAAAAACATACTATCTATGCAATAGCGTCTGCTTTTTTAGACATTTTAATTTTTGAGCGAGTTATAAGTCTGTAAAATATCAAAGTCGAAAAATACTTACACATCTAACTTGAAAATTTAATTTTTAAAATTGCCAACGTAATTCAGTAGTTGCACATATTATGTGACTTGTGCTGTATATTTCTTAAATAAAAATATATAATTGTAAATAATTGAAAATATATGAAAATTAATTTTAACCTCTCCACCTCACACACACCTACCTTTAACAGTTTATAGTTCAATATCGTATAACGTTCTAATGTATTCAAAATTTCGAGAAAAACAATTAATAATCTACCTATATAGTTCTCTAATTAAGTCCACGTTTTGTTGTTAAATCGAGAATCGCGCTGCGCCAGATGAACACAGTGCGGCTGATGATGAAAAAAAGAAGGAAATTAGCTATGGTCCGAAAAGTAATTAACACGCAACGACCTGACCATGGCGAAGACGGAAATGTCCTCAATGTTGCGTTTGAATATATTATGATTATTATTTTCACAAAATAATGTAATACGGACTGTATGAAATAAATTCAAGATCACAGTTACATTGCGCGTTCTTGTAGTATATAAGAATTTATTAAAGAAAAGAAAAAACCATAGAAAAAAAAATCGTAATGTTATTTATTATTATTATTATTATTATTATTGTTATTATTATTATTATTATAACTTCTAAATTTTATTATTTGCGGTTATTTGACCCGTCTAAACTTTTTGGATTAAAAAAAACCCCTCGTATATTTTACCGTAAGTATATACATCTCTATAATATTATTATTATTTTTAGTGATTTAATACGGATATTATTATTTAAAAATTCAAATAAAGTACCTAATGTATTTATGGTGAAACCAAATTTCGTACTTCATTTTTTACTATTATTATATATCAAGTATTAAGTGCGCTAAACTTACGTTTTAAGTAGTTTACGACTTACAATGATAAATTTGAATTCCTCTATCGCATTGGAAAGCTTATAAGAAACTCAAAGCTTAAAGAAACAGAAAACGGTGAATTAATAAAATACGAGGTGTGGCTATTAAATAACGAGACTGGTTACGAAAAAGTGTTTTATTATAAAAGTTATTCTACATTCAAATGCTTCCCTTCAATATACTCCCCTTCACTTTACACCGTTTAATTCGTTTCTTCCATTGCTCGAGGCAGCGCTGGAAGTCTGTTTTCGTAAGACCATTCAGGAGTTCCGCCAATTTTTGTTTCACCTCTTTCATCAACTCAAACCGGATTCCTTTTAAGGCAGACTTTATCTTCGGAAACAAGTAAAAGTCGCAGGGTGCCAAATCGGGTGAGTAAGACGCGTGTTCGAGTACTGGAGTGCCTTAAGCGGCCAAATAANCATTCAGTCATCACGAAGCCGTTGATATCGAAGAAAACGGTTTTGAATTTGGATTACGACTGAATTTGCATTCCGGTGCACTCTCGACCTTCAGAAAATAATTTATGCCACTCAAAAACACGTGCCCGAGATAGGAAATCCTCACTATAGGCCTCTTTTAACAACTTATAGCACTCAGTTGGAGTTTTTTTTAGTTTAACGAGAAAATTTTATGTTTATCCGTTGCTCATGTTTTTCGTCACACATGGTTTTCGGCACGAGAAAAAAACACGTTCGTTTCAAACCACTACTGCACAAATACTATAATAGTGACGAAAACGTGTTTTGGTACGTGCATAGATAATATAACTATATACCCAACGCATTACTCGCTTTTTTCACTACCCATCTAGGGCGCCCTCTAGGCGAGCAGTCTTGTTATTTAATAGCCACACCTAGTATTATAAAGATCTACATATTATCTCATGTATGGCTAACACATAGATATAGACGGAAGTGAGTTACATTATAAACTTCAAATATTTAAAATGACAGAAAACAAAACTGCACTTCAACCTCTTTCTATAGATACTAAAAGTATTAGATTACTCTTTTTCAAACATAACTATTTCTCTTCGAATAATGCTAACTGTACCTATCACGTCGGCTTCTTGATTATTGATGATTATTCTCAAAATTATAATTAATAAAAAGTTATCTTAGGAGCACAATATCACAAACTAGACTAACTGGACTTGTAACATTATTCATCCAAAAAATTATAACTAAAACCATTAATTATAATTTGGTTATAAATGATTTTGAAAACCAAAATGTAATAGTATTATATAAATTAATTTTATTTATTTAAACTAATATAAACCATTTCTAAATAAATTGTTATCAAATTAGTAGTATTAGATACTAATAATATGTCAAAAAATAAATATTAAATATTATACGTATTATTTTTTTTTTAATAGTGTACCTAAGTGATTATAGTTTACCTAAAATATATTGAGCCCCGCGAAACTATTTTGCATGGAACCCCGTAATTTGTTTAGAACTGTTCGAGTTTTAAAAAAATCCAGAGCTATACAAATATGTATACATCTATACTATTTCGCATAATTATTATTATCTATATAATTACTAAAGACCGAATTTCATTCCATTTAAAACACACAAAAATTGGACTATAAAAATGCAAGTTATAAAAAAAAAAAACTAGATAAATGTTACTTTATTTTAATTAAAATTAAATCTTCTATTACTTAAAATATGTTTGTACAAAGAAAAACTACGTTCTACATCTACACTAGTTATTGGTGCATATTCAAAACAATTTAATAAAGTAGGCGTTATATCTAAATTAACATTTGCTTTACCTGACATGACTTCATATTAAGACTTTAAAGTTGTATACCCTTTATTTTTTTCAATTACTTACTTACATTTTTTTCCCATTTGGACCAGGAATATTTGTTAAAAAATCTTCAATTTTTCTAAATATATCAATGCTTTTCATTAGTTCACTTTTAGATTCTTCCAAATTTTTAAGATTGATGGATAACTCAGATAAGTGTAATTTTATGAATGCCCAACCATATTTGATTGCATTATTTTGTACAAGCTGTTTCAGTTTTTCGTCACTTGTAGTATCATCTGTTAAACTTTCAATCACGTTATTAAACTTTTCAAAATTATTTGCGCTAGAAAAGTGCAGCATTTAACCATGTTCCTAATCTTGTAATCATAGGTACGGGTGGTAAAGGTATACCCGGCATTTCTTTTCTGTATTTATTTATTCTCGGTGGTGCCACCGTATATATATATATATAGACGCTTATCGCTCGCTGGGTTCTCCAAGCTTCTAGAAAATTCCAGACGAACGATAAAAGCCTATGATTTAAAAACCCTGAGAAAATTGAAAAAAATTGCATTATAAAATTAATTAGGCAGAATATTATTAATATATATCAGCTATATATTTAATCAGATCCAATTTATCTTAATTGCAAAAAAAAGTTGCAATATCAATTAAATCCGGTCTTTATTTAAAATATACTATATGTGTACTATATAATACCAGTTCATGTTTTTAGGATACTTTGCAAACGATAGATATACCTATACCCCGGAGATTGGAGAATTATTATAATATTGACATGCTCTACCGATTACTGTTTATAGTATTTTAGGTATAATAATTTTTGTACCTTATATATTATATGAAAGTTATGTATATTATATTATTATTATTGGGTTTCACGTGCTGCTGTGCAATATCAAAACTATTTTACAAATAATATAGGAATACGACACAATGATTGCAAACAAATTACTTTTAATATACAAATAATAATGTTCACAGACTTTTCACTTTCCATATATAAAACGTATACACATATATACATTATATACATATACGAAAATACATTCATATATACATACATAACCCTAATTATTATTCCCGTAAAATTAGCTCAAGGTTATATTAATATTAAAATTGAACGACAAAAGCAAATACATATAATAATATTGTATAAACATTACGTAGGTATACTAGGTATATATATAGTATATAGTCGAATAAAATAAAAATATTAATATATTATACTATGAGTTATGACATATTAAATTTCGTGTAGGTTATTCTTTGTACGATATTCTCGTCGGATAGGACGTATTAATGTATTATCATAATAATATTTCGTGGAAAATAATAATATAATATAAAATGGTGCACGTATAATATTGCATATAATATACAGGTATATATAATTTTGATGAACACCGATTGAGCGTGGGGTCATTGGACCGATCTCCGAATCATGGGTTTGGCCGATTAATCTGTCTTCATTGCCGGTGTCAACGGAGAGATGATGATTCGATAAGAACTAATAGGAAAAAAAACACACGAAACGAAACAAAACTATTTTGTACGTAATATATTGCATAAAAAAAAAAAAAATTACCGTAGATATAGGTGTATTTTATTATTTATATTGGTACGTTTATTATATATATAATAAATGCATTAAGTAGGTCGAATTCGATTGAGCTGACCAATGCGGCGTATATATTTTTATATTGCCGCGAGTGAATATAATAAAAAGGAAAAATATCTCGCAGGCGTTTAAGTCTCTGCAGCAGCGACGTTCGATTCGATGCCATTTGCCGTGCGAAAACCGGTCGGATGGTAGGTAATAAAATTTTGTATGTATCTATAGTTATTCGCTATAGGTAATAGTAAAGATAGAAGTATATTATAAACACGCTTGTTTCACTGTTTATTCACAACAGTAAATATTTTTGAAAAATCAAAATGTCTAGTAAAAATAATTGTAATTAAATGTTTACTTGTTCGAAAATTTCCCGATTATATAGGGATTATTATATATTATATTCCTGATTATACGCATGTGGTGTGACAAAATACGTACCTATACCTTTATAATAAAATTATTACCAGATAAATTGAAAACTATTAGAATTATTTAACTTTTCGGTTATGAAAAGCACTACAACTAGAATAGTTGTTCGAAATATTCTACCGACTACCTTTATATAATTGTTTATCTGAATAAAAATATTAGTTAATGAAAAATAAATATATTCAATAGTTCGACTTAACTATTGAAAACTATCGAAATTGTTAACTACCTATTATAAGTAATAATTATTCATTACATATACTAATAATTATCAATATTCAATATCCGCCGATTATACTCGTATGTGCATAATATAATGTATAAAATAATTAATTATACTTTAATATATTAGAGAAAACCTAATTTTAATATTTTTGTTAATATTGGAGCAAAAGTATGTGCTTTTGTTGTTAATATAACAAAACTTGCGAAACTGTGTAATAAATGCTTATAATATTTCTTGCAGAATTTTTTAGAATCCGAGTATACCAATAATACGTATAATGTTTATGTACAATAGCGAATTGTTTAAATATTATACAATTTTGTAAGACGAATAAATGTTTACATTGTAATAATATTTTGTGTCATGCTGCAATTACTATAATATATACCTACGTATTTATAATATAATAACAATCCATTATTGTACCTACATATTATTATTATTCATTATAATTACGTGGATTTTATAATTAAGACATTCCTATTATTATTAAAATATACAATAATATATAGATTAATCTATGTTCTGATATATATATATATATTATAGTTAAAGATAAAGTAATAATTATTTAAAAAGTAGTAATCTAAAAAGTTGCATCTTGTATATAATATATAATATTATGACTTATAAAGTATAAAAATTATAATAATAATTAATAAGTGTATTAGATTAGTTTATGTTAGTATAAAATAATTGTATATTAGTATAATAGTTGTCCTTATTACGTGGGTATGTAGTAGGTACTTTAAATTTAGATATTATTATTAAATTACCAAATTATGTATAGGTACCTAATGTATATATTATGTATCGTATTTCGGATGTAGCACTGTGTATAGGTTTAGTGGCATACTAACTTAACAGGAAATTAGTTCAATTCCCAGCATAACCCGTTATTCTTTGTGTATAACCTGCAGAGTACCTATATATTTTATATGGTATTTAGTATGGTGATCGAATTTTTTATAGGTACCTTCACTGCAATCTTATAATTTGTAATTACTATTTTTGAAATGTTTGAATAAAATAATCTATTGTCTGAAAGCATTATACAGCTTGATGGTCATTAATGCATCGATTATTAATACTTTCATATTTCATTGTAATAATATTATGTCCGACGTACTATATGGTTTATTTTCGATCTGTGTATTGTTTTTACAGTTCATTGGTTATACTTGTTAAAATTAAAATTCGTTAGGTATATATATATATATATATTTGTATCACACTACACTGCAGTATATAGCAGTAAGCAAATATAATATACATATAGGTAATATTTATAAATTATACAAGCAATATCTACATAATATGCGAATTAAAACGTATTTTAAACAGGTATCAAGATTATGAAATGCATTAAAAATACCTGATTTTAATATGTACATAGGTTATAATTCATAATACTCGAACAGGTTTCCAAAGAAACAATAATATATTATAAGTTGTACATTGTACAACCATCAAAATACGAAAATGAACATGGTATATTTATAATGTAAAGGAATAATATATATATAATATTATTATTGAGTAAAGTGACGATAGAAAATAGGAACTTAGATGTGGTTTGAATAGTAGACAAAATAGATAAAATAGACTGAGATAGTTTGTGTATGTTATAAGGGGAGAAGAATCAAAAGTAGTAAGAATTATAATAAAAATAGTCGTAGGAGGAAAGAAGGGAAAAGGAAGACCAAAAAAAAAAGGTGGTTGGATGCGATTGAGAATGATTTAAGGATGGCGGATATATGTAAGGACGATGTGGGGAGTCGGGACACATAGAAGTTTTGGACAAGAGTTATCGACATGGCGACACCAAATAGTTGGGGTAAAGGCGAAGGAGAAGAAGAATATAATACTAGATGTATGCTCGTCATACATAACGGGTTAATAACGGTCATAAAAATGTTTAAAATAGCAAGTACTAAATCCAAATTCTACAAATATGTTCGGTGAAAACCTTTTTACATACGAATTTTAATGAAATGAAACGTTTTAACCAAAGTTTTAATCCGTTTTCAACATTAAAATAATCATTGTTATACATACAAAAACTGCGCACTGACCTATATAAATATAAATGGACTTTATAGTTTTATAGACTGAAATATAAATGATATTAATTGTTAATTATCAACTGGTGATATAATTTATCATACATAAATCGCACTTATTTGATAAAAGTTGACTGTAATGACCAATATACTCTTTATGTACATTTAAAATTCAGGAACTATGTGCACTATATCACAATGTAGCATTGCAGTCGTAAATATTAAAACATATAAATTATAAATCTATGTACATCGTACATCTACAATATTTTGGTTAAGAGGATGTCGCATGTTTTGGTAACCCATGCATCTTGTACACTTTTAATTACATATAACATTTAAAAAACAGCTGATACTGGGAACGGGTGCATGCAGCTTCTGTTGTAGATGGCCAGCTGGGAAGTTGTTAAGATAGTATACATACAATTATTTAACTTATATCTGTATGAAGTGATAAGCTATTGCTAACGAAAAACGATTAGGACCAAAGCCCGGTAAGATATATTTTGAAATTCAGTAACTTTTATGATTTTCGTCAACGCTTATGAAAAAAACTACTTTCTACTTATGACAGTGGTTGCACCCGTCCCCAATATCAGCTTTTTTTTTAAATCTCCAATTTTAACTGAAATGCCATAATTTACGTTTTAAGTATAATAAAAAAAAAACATTAACTAAACAGACAAATCTTTATAATGACGCTATATAACCACTTTGACTACATCAAACATTAACGCACTCTTTAAAACCCAAACGAATGACTAATTGGAATTTTTAATAAAAATAATAACGTATTTTGATTTTTATATCCTATGTTACATTTGTCACATTACATAGTAAACTACTCTAGTTTTAGTGTATTTCAGGTATATATCACTGTTAATATGATATTGTATTAATACAAAAATGACGAAATCAAACTCGAACTACAATTTTACGAAATATATTAATATCCAACGAAAATATATCCATTAAAATATTTCCTGACATAATAAAAATAATGAAATTCTGTTTTATATATATATATATATATATATCCCTGCAACTTGCAGGGATAAGGAATAAAATATGTGTACTTGAATTAAATTTGTATGTATTAGTAAAAATATAAAAAAACTTTTTATTTTGTTATTTTCAAAAAAAATTGAAGATAGCCATTTTATAGAGTTTATTCTTCTAAAATATTTTTTATTTTTAATAATTTTTCAAAGTTCAAAGAAAATTTGATTATCTACAATTAAATTAAATTTACAAAGCATTTACAAAACGCAATAACGGAACGGCGGCGGCCGTATTCATAAATTTAATATTTATACACAATTATTTAATCTATGGATTTGGTTATATATTATTATACATTATCTAAATATCCACATATATTACAGTATTGAGTATTGATCAATATAATATGCAGAACCTATGTTATATTATCGATCCGCTGACACGGTTTAGTGATCTCGAGCCGTCCGATTATCTGCTCATAACTACAATCAAATATCATCAGTTGATTTTATCTGCATATTCACGTGCGTCAGAGGAGGGTGTCTGGGTCAAAATTGACCCAGGCACACCAAAGATCAAATAATTACGAGGCCCCACGCGTCCATGTAAAAAAAAAATTATTTAATCAAAAATTCCCAACCTGTTACAAAATACAAATTTAAGTTAAACAACGACTTTATAACTGATAAATAAAAATAACAGTATACTGTAATAATATAAATGAACGGAGTATTATTAACTACAATGAATACTTATTTATTAATGAATTGTACTTTTTTTCAAAAATATTTATGATTATAACGGTTTTATTTACTAAATATATCTATACATAATAAATAATCATTAATTATGAAAAGCCACCTTAGCTAAGTCTAATAGAAATATTGGAGTTGATTTTACTTATATTAAGGTGTTGAACGCATACAAATTAAATTAAGATTTTAATGTGGTTTAAATAATGGAAACGGAGAGTTGAATTAAATAATATTGTTTAACAATACCCATATTTGAAATAACCAAAAATTAAAACCTCAATTAAAAATGAATAGTTTTTAAACTTTTATTGTGTTAATGGTAAGTATAGTTATTTTAATATAAGTAGAAGTGTAGGTATTCACCGAAAAGCGTCAATTAATTTAATTAAATATATTGTTGTTACATACAAAGACACTAGCAGAGGTATAACTATAAGAGAGAGGGGGAGGGGCAAATGTCCCAGAGCACCAAAATTGTAATTTGTATAATTTCTAATATTCAATAATAGAAATATAGTTTTTACATACGTATAGGCGGTACATCAGTCAATAAATATACAAGATGTAATACACCTATCTAAAAAAATATAAACTATTATATAGGTAATTTAAATATTTTTAAGTTTAATGTATTTATGTTATCCAAGTAAAAATGATTCATATTTGAACTGTTTTTAGCTAATCAATTTTAAAAATAATATTTGTCAACCTTTTTTTGAGTAGCGTAACTCAAGTATACTTATACAACAGCTGTGAAAAATATAAAAAATAATACAACTCATATACTTTCATCTACTGGTAAACCGTCCGCGACCACCCTACCTACCTACCTATACATCACGTACCCACTAACCGTTTCCAAAACACAATGAGGGTTACGTTACATTACATTACGTTATATTACTTTTGGAATCCGTATATAATCGTGTTTATTTTTTTTATGTCAATTAAAATCGCTTGGAAGTCTGTAGCAGGTGCCCGAATGCAGATGCAGTGAGCGATTAGTTCACCCACCCCAACACATTGGACATGCAGCTGCAGTTATAAAAATATAATATATTGTAACAGACGTTAAACGTGAGCTCGTATTATATTAAAAACAACCGAAATATTTTCCATAGGGTCCGACTTTTACACAATGACAATGCAATATATATTTTATATTGTACAATAAAATTAATTGTTTACATATCTATGAACGATCCACAGCCGATTCTATTGCACGCAAAGGTCTGAAAATTACAGTACATCCGAATTACATGCTAGCTCTTACAGAGGTCTGTTCGAATTGCGTGTTATGCATAAATTTACTTAGGTATCACAATTCAATTTTTCATAAACTATAATAAGCAGAAAACAGGCCCGTGTCTACCTCGATGCTGGATTTTCTAAATTTAATTCCTAAAGGGTGACTTTTGAAAATATGATACGAATCATTTTTTTCTTCTGGATTACTTTATAGTACCACAAATAAAATAAAAATACTTTTCTCACTCCGCTCAAAATTTAAAAGGAGACAGAGGAAAGACAAGAAGACACGATTTGAATTCAATGTACAGTGACGTAAATTAAATAAGTCAGATCATAGTTTTTTCAAATTTCAGTCTTAAATTTCCAAATATCTGATTTAAAAGTTTAAAAATTTATAAAAAAAATCTTAAAACTAAATTTAAAAATAACTAATGAATTGCTAAATTGCTATGAATCATATCTGCTTAATTACGTATTCGTCATATTATATAGGCGTAGTTTTGTAAAAAATCACAATTCACTGAACTGCTAACATTTTTCTCCACTTTACTGCGTAACCTGATTTTTTTAAAATGTGAACGAACTACTGTTCGTTAATTAATATCAACTCTGTTTTAAATAGAGAACGCCACGCGCCATGCCAAACCGTTTAAAAATTATGTTATAGTTTGTTTTTATTATTTAGTACTCTCAGATAGTAAAATCTTCAATATAATTTACGGTTCAAAGTCAACTTAACGTGATCTTTTTCAATTTAACAAACATTTAATTGTTTCCGGTAATGTTAACAAAATTGTGTAATATAGAATTGTTGACATGGTTGGCATAATAAAATTATGACATAATATTAATCTTAACATGTATCCAGGCAATATATCGTGGGTAAAATATATTTTCCATTTTCATACGTTTTTGATACCTCTTGGATATTATAAAATATTTAATTTATTATAATGATAACATTTTGTTGTATTTTTGAGTATCTCTAGCTGTATTAAATTGTGAAGTGGTTACCTATATTAAAGTCAAGGAGTCATCAAACGTAAAGAAAATACGTCGTTATAAGTGTTTTTTAAACAACTGAAAATTTATTATTCATGAAGTATATAATATATTATACTGCAGTGTACAACAGTTGTATGTGTAGATATTTTAAATATTCACATTCCATTAGTGATTCGGTCGGCTATACATCCCATAATATATAATTTAATCTACGTACAGTCGTCGGTTATAAAAAAAACTAACAAAAACATAGGGTGATGTTCCTTTGTCTTTACAGTGTAATAGCCAATTACGCGTGCAAACCAATAATATTATCGATTATTAAAACCACATTTTTATAAGGGCACCTCATCATCATATAAGTATTGCGTTTCCTAAGTAACTATATACACGCATTATAGCTGTTTTATTTATGTAGATGTACCTATTATAGTTCGAAAATACTTCTCAAAACACCCCTTTTGTTGTCAGATCCCTATGCGTAGATGAATCATTACAACTGCAACGAAAATATAAGTTTAGGGAAAGACGGATGGTTAAACTACAACAATATAATACACCTGCCTATTATTTTATTGAGTAACGAAATGTATTGTTTTATAATCATTATATTATTATACTTTGTCTATACGGACCCTTCACAAAACGGTTGTTAGTTTCGATATATACATAATATTATTCTAATATGTATATATACGACATGGCGGTCAAGGTAGTTCCCATCATAAGGTATACGTGTGAACGACTATTATTATTGTCGTCCGTCATCCGCAGTCATGCTTGAAAGAATAACAGGCCCGGTACTAACATAATATTAAATAATGGAATATTTTTACTTTTAAAGTCGACGGGTACCTACAATTATTATTGGTATATACTATAATATGTCGTTTATATGGAACTATATAACATTTATACATTTATTATTTATTTGTTCTATAGCAAAGTCACAATAGCACAGGACCCAATTTTGGCTGAATTGTTTAATCATGTCCTTGCAGATTTTCTGTTACGTCTAAATTAAATTTGGTTCTAAAATTTGTAAACCAGTTTAATGGACAATTCCAAAATGTATTTACAAAGGATGGGGAAATTATTTACACAGAGGTCAGATATGAATTTCAAAAAGTATTATATAAAATAGACAATTGCATGCAATTTTTGAATTTTGACCATGAAATAATGCGGTGAGTGTTATTTTTAATACTTGTTTATATACAATTATTTAATAAACTGATCTTCATTATACAAATTTGGTTTTGTGAAAGAACCTACATTGATGGTCGTAACTGGAGGTTTCATGAAATTTCACATTGGTTCCCAATATGAGACGAATGAATTCAATTTCATGGAAACTCTGATTATAGCTACTGTCTTGCAGAACCAATATCTATCAGTAAGAATTTCAAAATAACATTTTTAAAAATACAAATTTATATTACTTATTTAACATGTATTTATATCAAAAAGTTATACAAAAAATGTATAATCAAGGCAAAAAGTCTATCACTGCAGTATGACACACAATTTACATTAAAATACTTCAAACTATTAATACATGAACTTTCTTCCCAAAAAATCATAACCAAAATTAGAGTTACATCAAAAAGTCCTTTTAAATTCATTGTATCTGAAAATAGTCGAACAGTAAGTCATTTAAAACGCACATCATATATATTCAATAAAATCACTTTCATTAACCCAATTAAAGAGTCTATGTAAACCAGAAACAATCATATAAATTATAACATTGACATATAAAAAATGAAAAAAGGAATTAACTTTATAAATTACATAAGAGATGAAATAATACAACAAAATTTTGGTATTAAAGAATTCGAATTAACCAACACTTTTTACAATATCGTAGAATCTTACAAAACAAATTTACTTAATGTAACAAATTATATTAAAAATAAAAGCTTTCCCCCAAATGTAGAAAATTTAAATAAAACATTTGCATGTGATCAACCCCAAAACACTCTAAATAAGCAGACTCCAAATTATACATTAGTTATACAAGATACTAGATACATTTTATAAACGATAAGCACATTCCTCCTGCACAGTTGGTATAAGTTACTTGTTTAATTTTTTTTTTTATTTCAGTTCTATCTGAACTGATGTTTTAAATATTCTCGATCGTTTCTGAAAACGTCCAAAACATGAGCATTCAATCTTTGTTTCAATCTTTAATGTTATTTGATATAAAACATATGATAAGTGCTGTTATCAAATAATGTCATATTATTATGTAAAACATTGTACATATTATGTCTATATTAACACAGTGTATTTATAAACATGTAACGATGTATATAAAACATTATATTATTGTAAAACAATCGCATTAGACATTTTCGATCAGATACCTATACTTTTTATTTGTCTAGATAGATTACTAACTATTATATATATATATATATATATATATATATACTTAGTAGGTAATAGGTATAATAAAATTGAGTTTATTCAAGGCAAGCAAACAATAATATTATAATACTATATAATAGTAGTGTGACCGGCAAATAAATTGTAATCTTCGATTGCACATCGTTTATTTTCCAATCACGATTTTAAGCACAATGTATAGGAATATAAGATAGGTATTTCTATCGTGCTACAGCGGGTGTCCCTGGAAACATTTGTATAGCATAGGTAAGGTATAGACCGTTGAAAAACAAAAAAACAACAGCGCATCTCTTTGAATAATTGCGTTCGGAGCGAAAGTACCTACAGCTGAACTGAGAGAGACGATGTAACAATAATACATTATATAGGCACCTATTTAATGTTGTAACCGTAAAAATGTCACCGAGTAATAAATTGGCTTAAAACCGTTATTTTCTAGAAACGCGTAATTGGCATCAGTTGTCGAATATATTGTATATAATATACCTATATTTTATAGGCATTGAGTAGGCTCCTATTCTATACATTTTTCGTTTTTAATTTTTACCGAAAATATATTGTTATTAAAAGTATATAGACAGAATTGTCAACATGCGTGGATTAAACGTCCTTCGGTTAAAAACAATGGATTTTTTCCTCTTAGCTTTAAATGGCGAGGCCGTCTCCGCGTGACGTTTTACTCCAAAACCGTATAATTAACCGTATGCGCGAGTGATGTAGTAATTTATATTTAACTATTTTCTTTTAGTCTTTCCCCAGGGAGAATCCGATCAAAAAATGTTGCCTAATACGCTCATCGAAGTCGGTATCACGATGTCTTCGTCGTCATGGGAAAGGTTAGTTAATCGTTCGAACAAAATCTGTAATTCCTCACGAATTACACGTGCACAAGCCACGAATATATATATATATGTTTACTATATAGCTTATATATATTATAGGTTGATTTATGTTATATTATTCATTTATAACATAGAGACGTGAAAGGCACAATATATCATGTTATGGTAGGTATGTGTCTCATGCGTGTATAAATGATTTTCAATTTATACGTGATCGTGTATACTGTGCAACTATTATATCACAAACTAACGACGATAATATCTACGAAGATTTTAAGTTATAATTTAATTTATATTTATTTAATTTATAATTTATAGTTATAAGTTATAAGTTATAATAACGAACATTTAAATTTGGTTTTATGGTGTACAGTGGAAAACATTTGAAGAGCGCGGTAGAAGAAGGGTATTAATCCATTTTTGAAAATTATACGACAAAAAAAACTTCTCTACAGCTGCACGGATATTAACTTCAATGTTATTATTAATGACTGAAAAATACAAAATCGAATTTACTCATAATGGCGTCACGAGGTTATATTTTTGGGGTAGTTGCCACTTAAACTTTTGGATCAGGTCGGTCAATGGAAGGTACATTAATTTTAGAAAGTTCGATTATGGTATTAATTATAATGGTAGTTAAGGTTTTGAAGATACCTAATGGTTATTGATGCTTGCAGTGGTGTTAAAAACACAACTATAGGTATATTTTAATCGAAATTATATTATGATTATTATTATTATTAGAATATTGATCATGTAGTGTTACTATAAGAGTTGTAACTATTTACTAAATATTCTCACCAAATTTCAGAAAAATGTATAAATATGTTTTAATAAATCAACTGAATACCTATGGGAAATGAACTGGGAGGGAGATAAGGAATTATTACCACATTGGGTTCATCATCATCAATAGCTCAACGGACCATTGAGGATCTGCGTTGCCATTAATAATAAGCTCTTCCACTTTTTCTATCCATAGACTAATCTATTATTACAACCACATCTATAATTCTCATATTCCACACTGTCCCTTCATCTGGTTTTTGGTTTTTACTTGTTTATTTTTTCTATCAGAACATTCTTTAATACATCCCCATTTGCTCTCTATGTATGTCCCAACCACTCCAGTCTTTTTAACTCATAAATGCTAGTATATTGGGTTTTTCATGTAAACAATACAGTTCTTCGTGTTTTTTTCATCAATTTCTAAGTCACTGTTTTACACCGGTCCATAAATATTTTTTAGGATTTTTCTCTTTCAAATAGTGAGTCTTCCATTATCCTCTTTTGTCGTGGACCAAGTCTCACAAGCATAAGTTAAAATAACCCCATTAGCTTAAAAATATAACCATTTAGTAATCTTATTTTAAAATTTTGTTTCAGCCAAGTTATAAGAACAAATGTATTGAATACAAATTTGATTATTATTTATAAAATCCCCTAAAGCTTGAATTGGCACAAAATGACAAAGGTTATAGTGATTCCTATTTTATTTTGAGCATCTCATACATTGTTGTCCCAAACAACAAATCATTTTAAAAATAGATTATTCATTAATTAGTCAAACCTTTTCAAAATTATATTAAAGAAGACGCCTTTTAATTGTAGCCAGAAGTAAGAGGACTACATCTCCTCACTTAAATCCTTGTCCCTCACATTTAAAATTCCTGAAGTCGTCCCTGATGTTTGTATCAGCTGCAGTGAACACTCATTGTCTTAAGATAAAATTATCAAGTCTCAGTAGACCCATATCATGACTAGATGAAAGCCCGATTTAATTTAATTGTGATATAACGATATAAATATCAACTAATTAAATCAAGCTATATGACCAGTTAGAGCAATGCCATCAAACTTAAGGATAAATAAAATATTAATATTATTTTCTTGAGGTAATAATCAATAGGTACCGACCGATACAATAGTATCTCGATTTTGTTTAACTATGTATCCAATATACACTTTCAAAATGGGAAATTGGGCAAACGAACCAAAATTAACAATGATCAATCGTGCGAAGTATGATTCGCATCGAATTTTTATACTATATAATTTTACAAGGCTTATCACATTTTGAAATAGGCGGGTGAAGTTTTATTGCCCACCCGTGTGGTTTATCTATTTAAAGTTCAAGACACCACTGTTTACTCGAAATATTCGTAAACAATTGCTTAAGCCTATTAGAATAATCATCCTGCAAGTATACAATATACGCGATCCGAGAAACGCCGCCGTCTGCAGTTATATCAATGAAAATCAATTGCATCAATGAAAAAGTCACAGATACTGTCATCAATAGTTTAGAGAAATCTGTATATACCTATCTTTAGCCTATATAAATACACGATGCGAAACTCAAAACGAAACGATATATAGGTAATATAAAACCCGAGTCGGACTATCATCGGACGAATGTTATCGATATAACAAATAGTGGCGGATAACTGGGTTTGTGGTACGCGGCCGACGGACCTTGTAACAATATTATACATGGACTCGATCGACAAGGTTCATTATCCCGCAGTGTGGATAAAATAATACTATGTAAATAAAAATTCTGTTACACGGGCGGGTTGCAGAGAAAAACGTTGTTGCGCATTATTTCGATGGGCGATCGAGCCGTGTTGAATACCAAAAAAAAAAAAAAACCGTTTGCGGAAACAAACCACCAATAATCAATTAACGGGCGTGGTGGGAGAGTTATCATAAAAACACAATAATATTAGTGTCTATTGTACCTACCCGTTGGCTGTTGTTTATAAATACTACGACGGATCAACGGATCGCCATACAATGTAAAGTACTCTGCACTAACCAAGAAAGTTAATAAATTATGGTGAACCGTTGTCCTTTACGTACCAAAACAAAACCACCTCAAAAAACGCATTTGTATCGGTAGCTGCAAGCCTGCAAAACAAAAAAGCGAACTATACCGTCTCCCAATACTTTATTATCCTTGTAGTTGAAAAATTGAAATTACAAAAAGATTTTTGTTTGATCGTCGATGATGTCGCATTATAAAATGGAATAAATAATAATATTAAATTAAAGCATTTTAATTAAATGCTTTATCAGTTAAAACTGTGGCTTGTATCGTTAGATAATTATTTTTATACTTACCATGTATTTATGTATATTGCAATTGTATATACCTATATATATATTATAAGTATTATATAAAAAAATCTAGTATTAAATCGATTTCGTGTAACCCGATGTAAGTACAAATAATTTTGATTAAAATTGAATAAAAGTATAAAACTATAGCCTGATGTTTGCCGTCTGCTATAACTACCCAGAATCGCGAGTAGATAAAAATTATTTCAACCGTGGACTATTTATCCAAATAAATCTATATTGACTATTAAACTTAATTACTTAAACAAAATCATTTCTTATTAATATATTGTAATCAGATTATCTGACTAAGTCTGATACAATAGTGATTCAGATATTAGGTACCTACGTCTTAATCATCGTCATAGTTGATAATGTA
This sequence comes from Cinara cedri, assembly GCA_902439185.1. Classification (NCBI taxonomy): domain Eukaryota; kingdom Metazoa; phylum Arthropoda; class Insecta; order Hemiptera; family Aphididae; genus Cinara; species Cinara cedri. The sequence goes on along the minus strand of CABPRJ010001444.1, from coordinate 1,015,932 downwards.
ATATTATATATCAATTTTAAATTCGATAATTCAGTTCTCATACAATTTAAATTCGTAATAAATAACATGGCAATATATAATAATATATTACAGAAACTATAATAGGTATTCACTAAATTCAAGAGACTTTAATACATCACTGCCCATAGTGTAAAAAATGTATTAGATGTTATTCTTTTAACATAGATAATAATAATAATGTACTCACATGATAAAAATTCAGCAGTGATTTTGTTAATGGAATTATAGGCCTGTATTAGGGAATACTGATTATACTGCAATATGTGGCCCGCGTGGAAATCAACGACAATAATAAATTATCAAAAATATGTTAGTTTGGTATGTGGTTATATTAGGCAAAAATGAATTGCCTATAATAGTGTTAAACGCGATACTTCGAGTTTGTCATAAAAACAAAATATTATTTTACACGAATACGCGTTGTGAACGTATAAACGAGAACGAATCGCGACGGGTTTAACATAAACTGACGGCGGGCACGACGGCCGACGAAGAGTTCTGCTGGTTCCGTGTGCCTGGAGACCTCCCCACTACTGTAAATACAACTGCGCGCAACATAATAATAATAAAATACTCCGAAAAATACGTGTAATGATAATAATATTATGCTACTGCTACAGCAGCCTACAAGTGGGTGAATGTGGTTTTGACGCATGGTGAATTTTTCATATTTTTTTTTTCGTTTTTGTCTACAGCAGCATCTATACTGAAATATTATAGTGATATAGCATACAATAGCTATGATATATATATTTTTTTATCTGCAAACAACTTTTCTACTAGAAATCTTGCTCCAAAAAAAAAAAAAAAATATTTTTAGTTGCATTTTGGATCTAGTTGGTTAGTAAACAGTAGTGTCTTGATTTGCCGACCAGTTTTTATAATAAATGAGAAAAACAGGAATAAAAATAGGAAATACGGGAAAATTTACGGAATTAATGGTTTCGTTATTCTATTTATTTCTGTAAATCGATTAAAAAGCGTAATGCAATAAGTTTTTTTATAAAAGTTTTAAAATTAAATTTTGGTGAAAATCATAAAAATTACGGCATTTCAATGCATGAATGAATGTTTAACTAAACTTCATTAACAATGGTTAATCATTGTTTAAAAATATAAATTAAATAACTTTATGTATTCTATCTTAACAACTTCCCACCTACAATGGAAACACACCAATAAGTTATATTAAATCTTTTATTTGTTTTTTTTTTACTGACGGAAAAAACTTTAAAATGTTCCACTTCTATATTATAAATTATATTACAGAATACAAGCTGTTCTACGCCGGGCGTTGCCCGAGATAATTTGTATTATTATTTTACCCATATTCATTTTTGGTTTTGAATGAAAACCAATATGTAGAAAGTGGATAGTCCACCTTCGACGGACTAAATGTGTTCTATTATGAAATTTTAATAATGTAAATAATAATAATAATAATTTTAGTAGTTTTTCTTTTCCGTAACACCAAGGTAACTCTTGAGTAAACAAAAAAAAAATAAACAATTAGATATTCATACCAAATATACCTAAAAACTCCTATTTATCCCTTTAGGGGTTGAATTTTCAAAAATCCTTTCATAGCGGATGTCTGCGTCATAATAACTATCTGTGTGTCAAATTTCAGCCCGTTTCCCAGATCTAATAAAGATGTCATCACGTCAATACAAATTACCCAAGATAACATACTTGCCTGATATTATGTATAAACGGTTGTTTACGTGTTTACCTAATTTTAACAACGTATCAGAACTTGATCTATGGTATAAGACATATGCGTGATCTGCAATTCAAAGCAAACCTTGTCGCTGTTGGAAAACATTTACCGTACGTAGTGGCGTGGTGAACATTTTATAAATCTTGGATCTTGGTGCACAACATAAATGTCAGTACATATCCACCCTTAACTCCCAAAATATAGTAGAAATATAGTAGAAATTTAAGGAACATATTGAGTGTGCGGTAAAAAAATCATTAAAAATATTGGGATTCATTAAACGCCACACTTCTGAATTCAATGACCCGAGGTCCTTAAAACTTCTTTACTGTGCGTTAGTCAGACCTATTTAAGAATGATTCACTTATCTGGTATCCATATTTTGAAATTGATGAATGTGACCAGAATCGTTTTCTCAGATTAGCAGCCTACAAATTAAGCATACCTATTAATAATTATGATCATTCAAAAATTAGATCTTTTACTTATATCCAAACGTTAGCTCTTAGACATAAATTGGTTGACATAAATTTTATCTTCAAGCTAGTTAATGGAATCATAGATAGTCCGGACCTATTAGGCTGTATCCTGTTTAATATTCCCTCTCATAATAACCGTTTCTTCTATTTATTTTATGTACCTACATTCAGCACAAATTATTTGAAAAACCCTTCTATTCCTAAAGCCTTGGCCTTATGCAACAAACTTCCGCGATTTGCTGATTTTTTTTTTTCATTTTTAAATGAATTATTAAATACCTAAATAAATAATGATATAAATTACTAAGAATGCCAAATTAATTTTTAATTTTTACTCTAGAATATATTTACTGTATTTTGTATTTATTGTATTTAAAGCCTTACTGTACTATTTGGCTCACGCCCGTTTTATTCATTATATTATTATATTATATTATATAGTTATATTAATACTAGCTGTCCCGCGCCCGGCATTGCCCGTGCCAATTTTTATTATTTTTTTTATCCATATTAACTTTTGGTTTTGAACGTGTCAAAATTGAATGAAAACAAATGAGTGGAAAGTGGGTAATCCACCTTCGGCGGACTAAAAGTCTTCTATGCTTTGCTATTGCTAGATAATAGTGTAAATAGTAATAATAATAAAACTTAACGACTGAATTGTCATCCATGTCACCCAGGTAACCCATGAATAAACAAAAATAAATAAATTAACAATTAGATATTCGTACTAATTTCAGCCAGATCCGTCCAGTGGTTTGGGTTAGGCAATAATGAATCGGAATAATGTTATTAAAGTAAAGTAAGTTCTACAAAAATATGGTGAGACCGACAATATTGTATGGTAGTGCGTATTGAGCGGTAGACAGAAAAATATAATAGGGATTTAGCTTAGCAGAGATAAGGATGCTTATATGGATGACTGAAATGACATGATGAGAGAGGAATCAGTAGCAGTAAGAATTTTAATAAAAATAAACTTAGGAGGAAAGAGGTAGAGAGGAAAACTGAAAAGAGCTGGTGTATTAATCAATTAATTAATTAATTTTAAGACGAGAGTGATCCATCCTAAATAGTTAAGATAAAGGTAAAGGAGAAGATTAAATAAAATTATTTTATGTATAAATATAAATAAATTTATATATTGAATTTTATGTTTTTTAAAAGAATAATTACGAGTATTATTAGTTGCATAATGTTTGTTTTAATTTATTTAATTAATATACTTATATCCATTTCTATTTCCAATTTGTTTCGTGATGCGTTAAATTGTATACCTAAAATGAATTATCATATAATAGGTGACCACAGGCTCATTAAATAGATATTTGTATTTTTATATAAATATATGTTATATATTATATAAAAAAGAACTAATACAACGCTAATAATTGACAGTTGTATTTACGTAATTGCCTACTGTTAAATTGTAGCGTAAAAAGTAGTTTACACTTTTAGTGTAGGTTTTTACCTACTACAAAAGGTTTTGTATGAGGCCTTAACGCGAACAATTTTATGGGACCGTTTCTAAAAAATAATTGGAGACAAATTTCAAAGGAACCGGTCTTTAACGTGTCTACTTTGTATTTGTAACATTTTATTTATAGTTATAATTAAAAAGGAAAATATGCAAAATGAAGACAAAGATACAATGTATGAAGATTGAAAATATAGATAGGTACAAATATACAACAATATTATAATACGGAATTGAGGGAAAAAAGCCCCAGACAAAAGAGCCTCTGACCAAAAGCCATACCAGGAAAAAAAGCCCCATCTCAGGAAACAAAAAGCCCTATTGTACAATTTAATAATAATAAAAAGACAAAAACATAAATATTTATTATACTTATTATTTTAAGTTAATAAAAACACAGTAAATTTAAAAATTACTTTTTAAAATCATGATTTTTCTTATATTATGGCTTACTGCTATTAAAAAATCGAAAATACTTATTTTAGTTATAACAATAATATGTATTCTTTAACTTAAAATAATAAGTATAATAAATAAATTTTTTTTCATTTAATTACAACACTGCTATTTTTCCCTAATACTTATAATTCAAGCTTGAGATAAATCCAATCATTTGAAATATAATACATAGGCATAACTAGGTCTCTGAACTAGGAGGGGTCTAAAGCCCCAGCTTTTTTTCTCTTATAACATTTCCGAGCAACCATCCTCTACATGTAAGAAACAATGCACAATAAAAAAATCATTTTTATTGTTGCAAGGATTCTTAAAAATAGCAAATATATTAATTATTATTAATAAATTAATTTTATAAGAGTAGGTATTATAATATATGAACCCTAGTGAACGAGTAACGTCTCTATCATTTTCAACATCCACTTCTTCTTGTAAGATAAGAATAATTGAGTCAACATTTTTAATAACACCCTTATAATTTTTAAAATGGTACACCCATCTAGTACTGCTGATTATAGTGTGAGTAATATTTGTCATTAATAATTTTTGGTGCACATTTCTCAACTAAGAATTATTTGATGGTCATGAAAAATGAACCATTCTTAATAACGATTCTAGTGCATTGAAAACAGATTTATATATTTTTATAAAAAATAAGAATAAAATATTTCAATGGTTTAAAAATTATTTAATTAAATCTGAAACAAATATCTGTATTAATTAATCTTTACTTGTTTACACATGTATAGAACTAAAAAGCTATCTAGAATTTTGAAGTCTATTTTATACAAATTGACATAAATTATTGTTTATGAGGCCTCAAAAGAATACAAATAAGGCTTAGATCTTAACCAAAAAATACCTATATATTACTAATTAGAATATAAGTTTTAAAACCAAATTTTGACGAAAATCATAAATATTATGGCCTTTCAAAACATGTATATCTAACTTAACCGAAATCATTTTTCGTTAGCAATGGTTTATCGTTGGTTACAGGTATACATTGAATAACTTTATGTATCCCACTTTTCCAACTATCCACCTACAACAGTACCCACACCCATCCCCTGTATTTTCAAATTTTACTGAAGTTTTTAAAAAATGCCGTAAATTTTTAATTTATTTAGGTAGTCTTTTTAGAGGGGGGGCTTAGTCCTATATCTTTCTTTAGTTACGCCTATGAATATATAGGCGAAGGAGAAAGAAATATATATGTGATATTAATACCCAAGGTGATCTGGATTAGTATTAAAATTACTTATGTTTCGGAGCTTGATAAATTTATTTTTCTTAAAACTAAAGTATCCTATGAAAAAAAAAAAAAAAAAGGTTATTTTAAATTATTAATTGGCCAAATGTAATGTTATTATCGATAAAGCAACCATAATTGATAACTGATAATTTAAATTCACAATGTAATGTAATTTTATAGTCAAAGACAAAAATTTGAATTAAATCAAATCAAATTATAATATTTTTTGTAAAATATTAAAAAGAATCGAAATGTTCCCATTATGGAAAACAAAATCCTAAAATGTCACATATAGGAACAAATAGTCCCCGTGGAATAAAATGCATATGGAACAAATGAAACCTTACCAAAATACCTGATATTTTAGCACGAAACAACGATTAAGTTGAAAAATGAAAATATCAGTTTTACCACAAGCCTCATATTTTAGTTTTTTTTTTTTTTTTGGTAAAGTGTGGTAAAACTAATTTGTACCTTTTTCAACCTAATTGCTGTTTCATGCTAAAATATTAGATACTTTTTTTATCATGAGTTTTCATGTTACCAGAGACCAAAGTTCAACTATAATATTGCCTCTGGCACCAATATACTGTTTAGTTTGCCATTTACCGTTATGATTTCATTACAAGTGATGAGTCAAGTACCATATCATTTTCAATGTTCAATTAACTACTTTTTACACAATTTCTAATTCAACTGTCACCTTCTCTACTGCCAATATCAAAAATACTTTTATAGGATCTGGTATAGACTAGGTTAGGTTTACAGGATAATTATCTGGCTTATTGACTATATTATATTATATTTAATAAAAAATAATAATACATGAATAGAAACATACGTGTATAATTAAACAACAGAGAACTTATTTACTTATTCCATTTTCATGTTTATTTATCTAAAAGTATTCATTTTGTATACAATGTTCAAAATATAAAAAAAGTTGTACAACCTAAATTATTATACGTCTTATTTTTTATAGGTCAAATATAATTTTTTTTTTATATATATACTTCATCATTAAGTACCTAGTCAGTAGTCATTATTTCACATCAGTTTCTGGAAATGACTCGACTATTTTATTTAGGCCGATACCGAATATTATATTTTATAGTAAACCTATTATAGTGGTTTATAGCTGTATTAAAAAATATATTGCCTATTTAACAATATTTATTATTTACACATATTATGAAATTATTTCCTTAGTTATGTATTTAATATTCGTATTAAAACAATATCATTAGTTTGTATGAGTAGTTAACTTTAAAAAAATATATATACGATGAGATTTAAGAGAATTTTTAGAGGGCAAAAATAAATTCAAATTATTAAGTTCTTTGTGATATCAAGGTTCAAGTTATTGTGAGTTGCGACTAGACTATAGGTAATTTATTAATAATATAAAGTAAAAGGTAAACTATTTTATTATAGAAATAGTTGGTCATTTCATAAAAAAATATTAGTTTCAGTTGATTTCTGAAATTCTTGAACAATCTAATCTGCATGTATGTGGTATCAACAAAGACATTAAGATCTTAGGATTAAAATAGGTCCTTTGTATTTATTTAAAAAAAAAAAAAAACAATTCTAAACGATCTGTGGACTATTTTTATTAATTTCATGATATTTTTTTTTATAAAATAATAAAACCCCATACGCCTCCGCTAAATATTATCCAAATGGCCTCAAACTTTGAGGATAATTTGTTTTGTTATACGTGCGGGTATGCCAAAGGAAATTTTTAAATTCGCAAAATAAGGACCGCCCTTGCTTCTTAAATTGTAAATAAAAATAAAATATATACATGCTTATATTATAAACAATAGTGCAATTAAGAGTGTGGGGGCTACCCTTCCCCTGAAAATATAAAATATTTGTTTATAAATTCTGTGTAGTTCTATATAAATCTACGTAGGTATATTTACATAAATTGTATTTCAATTACAAACATTTTCTTGTAATTTTAAATACGTATCGTTGTGTACGTCTATTTAGTAATTTACTATTCCAAAAACCTACCTAGAAATTAAATAAATCCCCCTCCACCACCGAAAATTAATGCTGGTTGCGTATAAAAGTATGTACCTAAAATAGTCTTGCCTACGGATGTATGTTTAAATAAATTACGATTAATCGACGAAACGTTTCTTCTCGATACATTCCTTGGCATTATCTGATGATGAATGGCAATATCGTGACCACTGCGGAAAAATCATATACCTGCCTATGCGTTTAATGTACCATACAAATCTGTTAATGTTTAGATTAACACGCGAGCAGTATATAATACAGCATATTTTAGCCTATACAAGATACAAGGTAGCCATACCTCGACTTTTGTACGTTTTATATACAATGCTTATCTAACACCTATTTACCAGATCGAGCACATTAATATTTTTTACTAATGGTTCATTATTTACACATCATCGTGTCTGGTACCTGTATATAATGGGTGGTCTCCATCATATTTTTTCCACGGTTACAGTTTACGAATATTAAGTAATACGATTATAAAAAATAAAAATCGTCACTCATCATTTAGTCGTGCAATAGGTATAGGCACTTTTTTACATTTAGGTTGAGTATCGACAGGAAATTTTAACTCTTACTTATAAAGAATGTAATAATGTAAATAATAATATTATCAAATTATTATTTACAACACACATTGGCATATTGTCACGTCATGAATTCATGATTATCGATCGCTTTTACCTACTGCTCACTTTCTTATAATAACATAATATTACGTTTTTGAAATGTTATTGCTCATATAACTCTAGCTATACCTATACCGGATATACCAGCATAACCTTACCAGTGAAAAATTAAATGTTCGTAGATGTAACTTCGTAGCCACCCATCTTTCCCACGATACCAAACCTTTTCCGTCACTATATGTATACTAATATAGGCACAACTAGGGAGATGCTAGGAGATTTTCAGCACCCCCAACCAACTCAATAAGCTTTTTTATATTATTGATTGAATATTTTATTCACGTATTTCATATAATTAATAAGCAGAACAAAATACAGATTACCTACAGACAATGCATGTAGGCATGTAAAGACGAAATAAATAAAGAGTTATGATATATTTTTTTTTAGGTAAACAATAAAATTGTAAATGAAATATGTAATTGGTTATATTTATATTATAGGTATCGTGTAAAGGGGATTGTTGGGGCATTTTCTCCATGGGGCTTCGATGTGTTTATAATTTTAAGACCTTGAAATTTGATGGTTTAGTTGCGGCCATGTAGGTAGATACTTAATATACTATTGTCCATTAATGCTAAACTCCTATTTATAAATTTCAATAATAAATTAACAATAATTAGGTAGGTATTATCACACCGTTTCGATATTAATAATAAATAAATAATTATTTATTATATTAATAATTATTTATTTGTATAGTAGGTATTCAGTTACACATTATGGACCTTTTTTTTTATTCAATTAACCGACAACAGCAGTAAGAGATCAGTTTTTCATATTGCTACTCCACTACTGTCATCGTTTATAAATGGATATAATTAAGTGTTTTGTAAAATCTTGTTTCCCCTTTGCTGGGCAGGCTCACATAATTAACTATACTAATTAAAACTACAGTGAGCGGTGGGAACGCATCACCTCCTAACAGAAATACAGAATGCTAACTTAACCTAACCTGTACATGGCCTTGAACCACTAGTGGCCGAGTCTTCCTAAGAGTTATCCTTGATATCCGGAACTGATGAGTAAGCTGTTGCTATGGCAGCTGGTTGGCCCTTGCCACAGCATCCCTTAACATAATGAGGCCCTACCAACGGCAGAGGTGTATTCAGTGGAGGTAGTTATGACCCCCCCCCCTCATGACATTTGTTCGATCGTCTTTTATAATATTTATTTATTTGTACATTATCCACATTATTAAATTATTTGTTCCCCGAAAATAAAAATGTTGAATACGCTACTGACCTATGACGTAGGTACAAGAGTAAACGCTACGCGATGGACGGTCATTGCGTAGCAGACGGTTAACCATCATGTCAAATCAAACGTAATAACGGCGTGTCGGTCGTCGGTGTAGTAGACGTCAGCGTCTATTACACCGACAATTCTTGATTCCTGGTATCTACCATTTTATGATTGTTTAAAGGTTCTTCATGTTATTTTGACGGTTTTACGATCGAATTGAAAGTTTGTATCGGAAGTCTTAAGCTATCAATCGTCGTATTGCGATCGGACAGTTTGTTGACGCTTGCGCGTTGTGGACTACCCGGTTACGTGATTGGGGCTTCTGAGTGCGATAAATAGTATGATAATACTATTTTTATTTTAACATACGAGTAGTGGCCCTTCAACAATTTTCCAAGTGTCGTATCCTGATTCTAGATTTGTACCATAATTACCTATCGAAAATGTTTGGTTTTAGATTTAGCACTTTGGTAGCTGTGACGGTTTAGGATCAACTATTGTAAATTTGTGTACATCGAAGTCATTAAATACTCGAACTGCAGTTCGAACTTGTCAAAAATAATTTCATATATTAGGTATCTTATTATTATTTAAATATCATTTTTTTGTTATAGATTATATATTTTAATATTTTGAATAATATATCATAAATAATTAGTTAGAAATAATAATTTTTAAGAAACATCAATAATCAATAGGTAGATAATTATAGATAGATAACCTATAGAAAAATAAGTAACCTAGTACAAGATAACACTTAGTATCTAGATAGGTACTACAGGTTGCAAATTTAGTACCTAAGTATATTATAATAATTAGCCTAAATAAATCCGAAAAATTGTTTTAATTTACAAACAAAAATGTGCTGCCATCTGGGTGGTAGTAAAGTAAAACATCTAACTGCAATTATTTACCTCCAGATTATGTTAGTACTTTGGAAAGTACTAATGTGCTGCATAGGTATATAATTTTTTTTTAAATTAATAAAAAGTTAGACTGTATGATTAGCTAAGCCAAGTTTTTGACTATTTGTAAAATTGGGAAAAACTTCTTGTAATTCCATAAGATTTTTGTTGAAATTTGTACAATATTCTAAAAAAACTAGAAAAGAAAATCGATAATTCTTATTTTTATAAGAAAATTGTTTTAAATATAATTTGTAATAGAACATTGATAGTGTATTTAAAAAAATATATAGATTAAAAAATAAATAATTGTTTTTACAAATTAATCAAGTTGGTTTATAAGTGAATAATATAATTTCAAAATTGAAATATAAGACATATATTCTGCAGCATAATAAATATTGATTATTTATATATATATACAGCGTGATTCAATGAGCGTACTCACCCCATTTTTATGGTTAAATTGTGCATAAATTTAAATTCTGATTTTTGGTATTTTTAATTATAGTTAAAGCCTATATTTTTGAATACTTAGTTTTCTCACAACACTTTAAGGAGTATCCTGTGGTGATACCGACTTTTGTTTTTCAAATGAGAACCGTATTAAAAATTCCATAAATAAATTTTGGCGTTAAAATTTTAGATTTCTGTCAACCCATTGACGAGATATTAATTCGCTGTTAAGTTTCGGTAGGAGAAAAGTAGTGGAGCACTAATAAAACGTTGCACATCACACAAATGATACTCCACTACAACTCTCCCCCTACCTAAACTTAAAAGTAGAATATCTGGTTAATGGGTCGACGGAAATCAAACATTTTAATGCCAACATTTATTTTCAGTAATACTTCATCTATTTATGGGATTTTTAATATAAGTTCTCATTTGAAAAACCAAAGTTGGTATTGCCACAGGATACTCCTTAAATGTTCTGAAAAATCTAAGTATTCGAAAATATTCTTCAATATTTTTTTAACAATAAAAAAAAATGAAAATTGTTATCATTGATTTTCTTAGTATTGCAAATAATTAGAAAATTTGTATGGTTTTCAAATAACAATTAATAAAAACTAGAATGATAATAAATAATATTATTTTATTTATATTAGGTAGTGAATAATATAGTTAGATTATTTCCAAGCAACACATCATTAACAGTAAATAAAGGACTGCAATAAATAATAATACAATTATGAAAACTAATTTTTGTTTTCTTTATGTCTATTTCGTAATTATAAAGCAAAGCTCAGTCATGCTCATTATATTAGGGGGTTTTACCCCTATTAGTAGTTCCCATGGTCTCCAATAAGATTTAAGAACATTTAATAACTTTTTGTTTTGTATTTAAATAATACCTATTATAATTTGTTATAAAATAAAGTTTATATTAAATAAAAATATTGCACTATATTATAGTTATTAATTAATATATACAATTTTATAAATATTTAGCTAAATTTAGTTATTTCTAAAAGAATTAATAACACGATAGAAATGGGGGCCAGAATCAAAATACATTTCATTTTTCGATTACTTCGATGATATTTTTCTGCCTTTATTAACTCAGCTGCACCTTGCTTAACCCTAATTTCAGTCTGTTCAATATTGTAATCTATTCGATCCAAAACACTACCCTAAAAATTACATGTATGTTATAATCTCATTTTTGATAGTATAAACAAAACAAATAAAAGTATAAAGTTTGAACTAACTTGTTGAACAACCATATGGGCAAGATCTTTAAATATATTGTTTAATTCAACCACAGAACTAGTTATTTGGTTGGCTTCACGTTCCCATTGTGCAGCCATTTTAGCATTTTCTTCTTCAATAAGTATTGCAGCAAATGTTTGTGTTTGATTTGACTGTTGCATCTGTAATTGTTGCCCAAAAGAATTTGATGAACCATTACCTAACATATCTAGTAAATCAGAATTTGATGTGTTGTCTTCAGTTTCAAAAAACATTTGTGATGACATTGCTTCTCTATGTTTGATTTCTAAAAGTAAAGAAATATAATAACAACATGTAAATCACACAATGAATTTATTATTACTGTTGAGATAATTTTGTTGAGAATTTCGAAATTCATTAAATAAATTTTGTAATGATGACACCAAAGCTGATGATACATTATAAGAAAGTTGGGATTCTTTGTTTCCAGATAATCCACTTGAATGTAATCGAATTTGTTGAATTATTTTTTTTGTCGACGCAAATATCTGTAACACGAGAAAATCACAAACAGTGCATTTTAAAAATCAGCGGCAGAGCGAACAAATATATAAGAAGCAATTGCCTTAGATTTGCCAAATGATTTTTAGAAGATTCGGGGTGGGTGTCTAATTTAAAATTGACATAAAAATGATATAATATATAGCTGTCGAGTAAAGTGAGGTGGATGGTCTACCAAAATATTTTTCTTTAGACATTTTGAGTTCGCAATATCACTAGTACAAATTATTAACAATTTAAAATAGAAAATCATTAAAAGTAGGTAAATATCAACAATATTTTATTTACTCTTGTAATATCTAATGTGAGATCTTGAATGTGTTTTTCTTGTAAACTAGAATCATCTAGAGTAGGCCTCAACACCTGAACATCTTGTAATGATTGCAATTCTTTTAATTTGTTCTGTAACCTAATATTAGAATTTTAAAATAAACATTAAACAATAATATAATATATGACACATCCAATTGATTGAATATATATTATCCTATCCACTTTATTCAATTTGCCTATATTATGAAAGTGGTTATTAAATACACAATATGGATAACTTTTTTGCTATTTTTATGAAATGACTGACACCTGGAAGACATTTTATTCCCACTATGCAATTGCTACATTTTAGTATTATAATAATTAGTTTATTTACTAGAATTTAAAGATATTCAAATAAAATTAGGTAGGTAAACATTTTAATGTACCTACATAAATTGGATGCATTACAAAAACATAACAACTAACAACAATTTTATAAGTATATTAAGGTTAAGAAATAATATGTTACTATAACTATATAAAAGTTGAAAATTTGTTTGCAGATCTATACTTTATTTTACCTCTAAGTGAATAAATATTAATTATAAAAAAAGGAGATTACAAATATGGATCAAGAATCAAACACAGGATGTGTTAAACAAAATGATAACTTACCTCTCTGTTTAAATAAACATGTATGAGTAGTTATATGTAATAAATTATTTATATTATTTATTACCTATGTTGAGCTAATAACAAAAAAAGTTAATTGTTATAAAAGGTATATAGATATAATTATAAGTAATAATAAATAAAGACTGATATTTCATTTTATTTTTTTTTGTAAATAACTAAATGTCCATTCCAAGTAATAAAACCATTTTTACTATAATACGGTATTTTTTATCTATCTCCATGAAAAAATTGATTTCATAAAGTGGATGCAATATATATGTTTAAAATATAAAACAATTATTAAACCTGGTAATAGAATATTGAGCATCTTCAAGTAATCCAGCCCATGTAGGAGGTGATTTTTCTTGAGAACGTAATTCTATGAAATTTTTCTTAAGCACCATAGAACGACCAGCCTCCATTAATGCTGCTTTGTCATTAACACCTTCATCGCTATCTGAGTCATAATCATTGTGCAGAGAACCTTGAAATGAATATATTCCTCTACTTTGAATAGAATTTGTTCTCATCAATAAAAATATATCTGTAAGGCTTCTAGTAGTCATATTTGTATATGGTATTCCTATAGGTAACAGTCATAAAAATAAATTTATTATTTAAAATTGCTATTTCATTTGAAAGTTTTCAACAATTCAAATTTAATATAAATTAAACTAAATGTATTGATTGAAGAATATTAAATATTATTATAATAAATAAGATATTATAAGTACAACACATTTTTCAATATTTTATAGAAATTAAATATTTTAAAAGGTCGTTAAGATTTAATTTACATTAAATATCAAATATTCTTTTTAATATTTTTATATCTATTAACTACTGTATTTGGGTTAACACCATTATGAAAAAAAAAAAAATAGTTATTTTGTTAAATTATTTCTTTTGGAGTCTTTGTTACTGCTTAATAAGATGAAGAAATTAATTAATTACATAATTTTTTTAATTTTTCTTAAATAACACAACTATACATTTTCATGTAATAGAAAAATCTTTGAAAAATAGGTCATTAAAATTAAAAGAAATAAGTAAATTGTTACATTTAAAAAAAATATATAAATTATATTGAATAATATTAGATATACCTAACTAATTGTTTGTAAAATAAAAGTAAAATAATTTTAAATACATCTTACTTTAAAAAGATAATTTTTTTTCACAGTTGATTTCTTTCAAAATAAAATCAGATAAATTCTAAAGACATATGGATAAACTTTTATGAAAAGTTCAGAATGTTTGATTTTTTTCTTTTTTGACACTGTTATCATTCAGTTTTATTAACAAATACCAATATTAACAGCACAATCTAAGACCATGAACATAATCTAAAGGATGTTCAAATCATCCATAGATAAGAGAACTTACACCACTGTTTTATTCGCCACATAAACTGTTTTATTCATTACAGTCCTTATGTATTTGATGATATTTTGAATGGTGAACATGTTTTATTCACTTGTATGAATTGTATTTATTTTAAGGATAGTATTATGCATATCTAGGTATTCAATAAAATATTATCTGAATATGTGTATGCAATAAAAAATTATAGAAACTATCTAAATTTTTCAAAATTTAATTCACTTATATTATTTTGACTGATAAGATTTATTTTAATTTGTAATCTTATAAATTATAAAAAAACGCAAATCATAAATTAAATAATATGATAAGAACATGAGCACATTATGGAATTATCATTAGCAGTACCTATTTTAGAGGAAATTAAATACCAGCAAGTACAAATTCTGTTGATATATTCTCAAAAGTCGAAATACCGCTGATGTTGAACATTATAATAAATAATAATAACAATAGGTAGCGCTACATACTACAAAGCTATTTCCCAGACCTACTACCACAAAACAGTTATGCCTTGTTTACACGTGACGAGTACTCGGCCGAGCACTATCCCGTGTGAACTCAATGAACCAGTACTCGGCCTAGTAATTGGACGAATAAAATAAGCGGGCGAATAAATAGCAACAGTTTCTATTCGCTGGGCCGAGTGACTACTCCCACTACCAAGATGTATGGTACTCGGCGTGACTAAACCGCTAGCTGAGTGTCGTGTAACGAGTAGTTCATTAGTTGTAAATATATATGTGGGGTAGTCACTCGGTCAAGCAAATAGAATGCGTGTAAACGCTTCACTCGGTCAATTCCGGTACTAGACCGAGCAACATAACGAGCGACACGGCCGAGTACTCGTCAAGTGTAAACAAGGCCTTAGACTGATATAATACCATTGGGCATCAGAGCTACGTCTAAGGGTGCCAGAGATGTCCACGCACCGGACGCATAAAAGTATACCCATACCATAATTTGCTAGAGACCGATTTGAAATCGAGAGCTCTGATTAGCTGAATTTCGTTTGTGATAACGTTATACAACAGTATTGATTACAATTTATTAACATGTATTCATTGTTTTCAAATTACCTATATATATTTATTTTTTTTAAACTTTATTATTTGTATTTATTTAATGAAGTATGATTTATCCAGCTTCATTTAAATATGAAATTGTCAAAAGTGACAATGTTAACATTAGTTTAAGATGTGATGCAAATTCTATGGAAGACATTAATTTCTCTACTAAATAATAAATTATATTTATTTCATATGTAATAATGATATAAGAATATAAAAATATGTATTTCCAGAATTATATAATCTTCTTCTTTTTAGTTTCGGCCTTTAAGCTAAACACTAAACCTACTGCTAAACACAAACTTTGCCACTTGTCCCTGATTTTCGCTGCTTCTCTCTATCTGGTATCAGGTTTTATCTTTTTAACGCCTTTTTTCACACAATCTTCCCATCTTAGTTTAGGCGGTCTTTTTCCCATAGGGTCTTCTTCAATGACCCGTTTAACTAACGCTCCCTGTTTACGCCATGCATTAATCTGCTCACCTCAGTCTTCGTTTGATAATCTCTCTAGGTATATTCGGCTTCTGAAAGAGTTTGGGGTTCATCATTATTTGGTTGTTTCCATTCATTGGTTTAACTATCGAAGACTAGGCAGTACATTTTCCATAAAACTTTTCTTTCAAATATCATTAGTCTCGATTCTTCAGTTCTTCTCAATGCACACGTTTCAGAGCCGGATAGGACATAGGACAATAATTGGTCTTAGAAGTGTTGTGTACATCTTAAATTTAGATTCTGAGTGGAGCAATGAAGCTTAGGGTTTAACAAAGATGTTTATTTATTTATTTATTTTTATATGTGCGCAACTTTTTTACTAGAAGACTTGCTCAGATTACTACGAGTAGCACCTTTTCTAAAAGGAAATCGGCATAGGGAGATACTTTAAGGAGGTCATTTTTTGATTTTCTTAAGAGTTCCTAGCAAATGTGAAAAACCAAGATAAAACATGGGAATACCTGGAAAAATCTAGGAAAACTGAGAAATTTGGTACAACATTAAACAAATTTTTTTAAAGAAAATATGTAAAGACTATTTAATTATTTTACTACAGAATGACGTACATATTGTTAACAAAGCATCACTATCAACTGAACTCCGCTCAGAATCGATTTTTTATAAGCAATGGTTTACCGTTAGTTAAAGATATACATTAGGTTCCCGTCTATATCTTACCTTCCCAACTTTCCATCTTCACCAGTAGCTACATCCGTCCCCATTATCTTACATTTCTATTTTAGGTTTTTGCCATTTGGATAAGTTCTTCGATCTCAGAACTTTTTCTGACCCATACTATTCTTTATTAGCTGGTTATATACCTGATGACACCTTTGTCTTAATACCGTTAAGGGTTAGGTTAAGGTTAGGTAGAACTATATATAATATAAGAATAATTATTTGAAAAAAAAAATTGTTTAGTTATAAATATTTAGTTGTGATAAAATATATTTCTCTTTTTTAATATATATATATTCATAATGATTCATTAAGCGTACTCACTCCATTATTTTGGTTAAATTTTGCATGTATTTAAATTCTAAATTTTTGAATTTTTTAGTATAGTTATAGCCGATATTTTCGAATTCTTAAATTGTTTACAACATTTAAGGAGTACCCTACGGTGATACAAATTTTAGTTTTTCAAATGAGGACCTATATTAAAAAATTCTATAAATAGACGGAGTATTACTTTAAATTACATTTTGTGTTAAAATTTTTGATTTCCGTCAATCCATTAACGAGATTCACTTTTAAGTTTTGGTAAGTAGTTGTATTGGTGTATCATTTGTGTGGCAGCATGGCGCGCGGTGATTTATTATTGGATTTCGTAAATTGAGTCCTTCGAAACCATTCATTTTTATTTTTTATATAACACTTATATGAATATAAAGAGCAAGTCCAACGCTGGATTTTATTTATTTAAATTTTATGAAACCGAAATTTATAAATTGTTTTTTTTTTTCATAAGTTGATTTGGTATAGGTATGTTTGTAATAACTGATAGTACACGACTGCACGAACCTAGGTAATCTTGAAAATTAGTCTACAGTAGATAATCGCATCTCCTATATAATATAGTCGTCGATATTTCCCAAATACGATAAGTTCAGTATTAATACGTGACATTTAAGTCAGAATAATTAAGAATATACAAAAAAGCGTTCCGTCTGAAATGGTGTACTCTGAATGCTTATAGTAACTTGGTATTATTTTAGTCGAAAAGTGAAAGGTAAAATTTTGATCAAAAACTGAATTGACCTTTGTTTTACTAAGATACTACAACCATAAGTTCGTTTCAATTATTCTATTAAATAAATAAAAACACATTTTTAATTAAGTAGGTGCCATCTATTTAGGTTTATTCTTTTCTGTGGTACCATGCTTATAAAACGAAGAAACCGAAGAATAAATAATATTGGAAAATATTATACCAACAAAATAGTTTCTCGCGTATATAATATGATGGACTTATTAACACCTATGAATAGGTCTATCTAAAACAAATCATGGTAATATCGTGATTTTAAATAATAACAATATTTTTCACAATCTCTGGATAACATCGACATAAAATTAAACGAACTTGAACATTTTGGCGGGTAAAATATTTCTTAAATTTACGTATAGATAGAGTTCAATATAAGAAAACATTTTATCAATTTTTCGCCATATTATAATCATTCATTTTCAGCGGTAACCGCGGTTGTAGACATTCTGTTACCATGTTTGGACGCTGTTTTTTCTGAGTACATCTACCATTGATTTTTTTTTTTTCGTAATCTGGTAAATTCATTGTAATTGTTTTTATGACTTATACACTTATATTTATTTTATTCTGACAACGAAAATTCAAACACCATTAACTTTGCGAATATTCATTGGTTTACTGTTTAAACCTTTATGCTATAGACATGGCTGCAGTTGAATCACTTGTTAAAGTTGAAGAGAAACCTGTGAACCGAGAAAAGGTAAACAAATATTCTCCAATACAGTTTGAACAAAAATCATTAATATTTTAAATGTTTCAATACATTTCAGACATGTCCATTACTTTTAAGGGTATTTTGTGCGATGGGACATCATAATAGTTTAAATGAATATTTTCGTGGCACTGTTCCCGGGAATGAACTTCAAATATATACATGGTAGGTACATAGTAGGTTATTATATAGACAATGGCAAAAAAAACTTCAATTTTACATTAATGAGGCAAAAGTTAAATTTCAGATCCAACATCCAAAATTAATTGCACTGACTAATCCCTAATTAAAATTGTTTCGTTTCTATTTGTATAGGATCCACTTTTAGGTTTTTTCTCCATCCTTTTCTGTTTATCGTATTAAAATAAATAAATAAATCAATGAAAATATAAATTAATTAGTTTTAGTAATTAAATTGAAGTACATTTTTTTTTTTGTTATAGTCACAGTAATCGGTTTAAACAATTTTAGATGGTAGATCTGAAATTTATCTTTGTTTCACTAATGTAAAATTAAAGTTTATATTGCCACTGTCTAAATATTAAACTGAACATGTTTAGTTCAATTATGTTTATAGCAATAAGTATGGATGAACTTATTTTTTTAAAGTAACTTGAATCATTGACAAATTATCTACAAAAATCTCTGCTGTGCTGCAATTTTTTATTTCATGCAAAAAGTTTATTATTTTTGTCCTCATTAGGATGGATGCAACATTACGTGAATTGACTGGACTGATCAAGGAAGTTAATATTGAGTCAAGAGTTCGTGGAACAACATTTGATTTTGTTTTAGTGACACCCGAGTATAATTCTCCAAGATTTAATGGTTTTGAAATTGGAACTACTGTTGCTGGAAATAGATCAACAGACGATACAAAAACATTAGGAAATACAAGGTAATTTTAGTTAAGTTATACCAATACAATTAATGATTTGTGTTATTTAATTTCTTTAGTAGGGATATGTATAAAACAAAATTCTGAACAAATCTACTTGAGCACACCTCTCGAAATTTTGAATTTTTTTTAGGAAACATATTTTAATATTTTAAAAATTAAAGTTTAATTATGTTTTTTTCACGGAAATCATTAGTTTTAAATTTATTGCTTTTTGAAAAACAATGTTTTGCGTATGTGTATAACTTTATTTTAACGCGCTTTAATGAAGTTTTCAATTTTTGTTTTTGAAACTTAGGCAAATCAAAGTTTTTAAAATGATTGTGTAAAAATAAAAGTCTAGTTTAGCATTCCCTCAAAATTTCGGATTTTTTTTTTGGAATGCAGAAAAATATATTATGCTAATAATTGTATTTTCAAAATTGTATAACAATGTCTGGCAAGTAACAGGGAAAAGTAATAAAAGCATTATCAATTTGTGTTATGCACATGAATAAAACACCGAAAATTGTGAACTTCAAGTTTTCACCTTTTTATATAATTGAATTTATTGTATTTATTTTACCTATACATAAAAGAGCTCTTTACACAGTTTCGGAATACCAAAAAAAAATGTCATAAAAAAATATATAACTTAACATTTACAATTTGTTTTTATTCAAATGATTATAATTTTATTATTGAGTGTTATATTTAAGGTTAGTATTATGATTAGTCAACAATTTTTTTTTAGTCAATTGACTAAGTGCTAACCTTAGTTAAATGTTATTTCTTATATTATATCATTAATTATTAAATATTATTTTAATATTTATTTTACAGGTTTACAATTGGCGATTACTTAGATGTTTGCATTACTCCACCAGATCGTTTTATTAGAAGACCTATGCGCTACCGTAATTAATTTTGTTTTATTGTAACTCACTATTAATAATAAATACAATGGACACTGGAAGTTTTTGATATATTTATTGTTTACACTAATAACACAAGTGTAAAATATTTTTGAATATTATAAAAGCCGAAGTGCTAAACAAGGGTTTTTATTTTTTATTAACCTCCAGCAAGGTCTGCAAATTCACTTAGTGTTGATGGGCGTTCAACAACATTTACACCTTTCATGCTTTTTATGTAAATTTAGTGCTAGTACATATAATAAATGCTCGCCGGAACACATTCAAGCTATACCGAACTAACCAAACTAACATCTTGATTAATTATTAGAGAATACCTAGAAGTGCTGACAACTGCACAAATTTATTTTTAGTTTTATCTTAAGTGCTGTGTAAATACTGCCCACACGTCCACCTGAAGGTTAAGCAATTTATTTTTAAATAATTTTTTAGTAAAATTATTAGTTAACTTTAAGCTTAAATTGTATGGATTCATCTGAAGAAACCTCATTGAATTAGTTATTATGAAATAATCAATGTTTGTATTGATAATAATATAGTTATCATTAGTATGACTTAAAATATAAGAATGGAAATAAAACAGACGAACAAACTTTGCACAGCGGGTGAGCCCCTATTGAAAGTGAGAAGTTGGGAAGGTAGGATGTAAAAGAGAACTCAAAGATTGATCATTGCTAATGAAAAATGATTCAGAGCAAAGTTAAAGTTCGATTATACATTTCTGAAAATCCTTTATATTTATGATTTTTGTCATAATTCAATATTAAAATAATTTAAAAAAAAAATACTACATTAAACTTTTTCTTGTTGACCACAAAATATAACTTATAATTAACCTCCAATTGAGTTTACAGATGATTTTTTTTTTTCTGTAGACAACTTTTCTACGAGTAATTTTTCCTGATTTACAATGATAACACTTTTTAAAAAAAAATCTGACTGGGGAGGTACTTTAAGGAAGTCATTTTTTAATTTCCCCAAGAGTTTTTCAATAAATGGGGAAAAAACGTGAAAATAAGTACAATATTAAAGAAATGATATATTATATATTGTTGACAAAACAATACTATCAGCTGAACTCCACTCAGAATTGGTGTTTTTTTTCGATATGATTTATCGTTTCTTATAGATATACATTAAATTTCCCCTCTACTAGCTTCCCAACTTCTCACCAAAACAGTACCTACACTCATACCCATTACCCTAGGACAGATTTTGTTTGTATAATTTTATCCACAAAATGCCTATTAAATAAAAATGTCTTAAAATCCTCATAAAATTAAAATATTTATAAATAGTTTAAAAGTTTTGAAAATATTACCACATCTAGAAAAGGCAAATATTTTTCGAGTTTTCTGTCCAAATTTCAAGTTTACAAACATTTCTAATTGAATCGTCTACAATAAAAAAAAAAATTTGAAAATAATAATGACTTCCCTAAAGAACAAAGTAAATAAAATTTTCTTTTAAAAAACAAGATTTCTGGTAGAAAATTTGTTCACAGTATAAAATAAAATAAATATTGCAAGACCAATACATCTTGCTACACTTAAATCTAAAATAAGTGTTATACAACAATATAATTAGATAATTAAGTCAACTTATATATTTTAATTTGAAACTGAATATCTATATTTTTTTTTTTTTATAGAATTTGAAGTGCTCAAAAGAAAAAAGAATAAGTTCCAAAATGCAAATGTTAACCGGGAAAATTAGTGTAACATCATGAATGGAAATTTATGTATTTTATATTTTTTTGGATCAGTTTATTGTATCTATTATAATATAATGTATCAAGTTTCAATGGTAATGGATACAAGTGTAATATTTTCTCTTTAAATAACATAAAACATTAATAAATAACAGTTAATAATTCATTTTTGGTATATTTATTTATTAGTTTACATCAAAATAATGATGTAAATTGACATGTACATATTAAATACAATATAATATTGATACATACTTTTATATACGTATGAAGAGACAGAAAGAAATGTATATTACTGTAGTGAATTAATGTAAAATGTGTCACTGATTTATGTCTGTTCTTAAATAGCAACTTTATATGCAATGTTTAAAAATCAGTAATTTCACAATTTAATTTATTGAATTGAATCAATAAAGTAAATAAAAACCAAAAATATTTTTGAGGTTAATACTCAGAAAATAAATTATATGTTTAAAACATTTCTCCTCTATTTTTTCTTATGTATTTTTTAATTTTATATAATAAAATAAGTTTAATAAGTTAATAATTCAAATTTTATATTTGCATATTCGCATTTTTAGTATTAACTTTTAAATATTGTAAACAATTCATAAAAAGTTATTTGGTTTATAAAATTTAAGTTTAGCATTTTAAATTTAATAGCAATGTCTTTTTGTATTAGATAATTATTATATTTTATATACAAATACAATTTTTTAAAAAAAATATTCTACAGTAAAATATTTACGTAAATACTCATTTATACTTCAGACTTTAAGTATTACAATGAGTAATATACAATGGATGGAGCTATGTTGTACACTGTTGTGTTCTAAATAAAATTCCACTTACTGTTAATTTTTGCGTGACATAATAAAGTGGTAAGTTAATCAAAATATCTTTATCAATAACAATGAGTATGCACAATAAATATGTTCATGACAGTAGACGGGGAAGAGATTTGTATTGAGTACAGCCAAGTATACAGAATAAGGTGGACCAAAGATTTTATTTGTAAAGATGTAACAATACAATTAAATCTTAATTCATGAAAAAAAAATTGTTCAGTGTATGAGTAGCGATAATTTTTTTGTGTATTTATATAATTTTTTTTACAGTCTAAATAATCACTGAATAAAAATGGTGTGAATGTAAATCATGAGAATGCGTGCAATAATGAACAAATAAGGTCTTATAGATGATAGTAAAATCAATATTGACAAAGTTATTACCCAAAAAACATAAAAATTTATAAAATGTTGATAAATTATTAAACTGAAATTAATGAAATAATTTTTTTTAAAACAATCTTGCAGTTTTGTAGCTAATAAAATTTAATTTTATATCATTTTTTGTTCAGTGATAATTTAAACCTTAAAAAAGCAATAAAAATCACTGCTCCCAATTACACATGTACAAATAAAATACGAATATATGTTTGAGAATAAAAAATGTGTATGGTTCACCCTAGTACAAAGTCTAAACACACAAGACTCCATTTACTGTAAAACACGACCTAAGGTATCATTATTAATTTATCATAAGAGAAATTTTAATTTGTTATTAATCAATGTCATAATAAAATTAATAATAATAAAAAAAACGAAATTCAAAAAAATGTAATAATAGAAACATCAATTTCATTTAACTATCATATTCATATTTAATTATTTTATTAAAAAAATGTTAAGTATTAAATTCAAAACAAATTGATATTAAGTTATTATTAAAATCACCAAATAATAGATGGGAAATGTTAAGTTCCGAAAAAAATTTACAATTTTACAGGATACTTAAACAATAAGTTTTATTTCTTACTACACTTTCTCAATAAACCTATTATGACCCAAGATAAAGTCTATGATAATCATTAGCTCCAAATGTTGCATTACACTTGGGACATTTCCTTTGTCTTGTCTCGTAACGAGTACGTAAACAGTCCCAACAAAAAACATGAAAACATTTAGTTAGCACTGCGTCTTTTCGTTTTACTTTGCATGATGGGCATGTCAAGGTTTCTTTATATTCCCTAATCTCTTCCATCATGACTTCATCTAATGTTCCAGCTTGCTCAATTTTTTTCATACGTTCGGTTTTCCTCCTAAGCTGTACTATTTCTTCCTAAAATATTTATATTTGATTAAAAAATTTAAATATTGTATTCATAAATGTTATTATTTCCTTGCACATTATTTAAACGAGAGTTAATGGACTATAATAAATTAAGAATTATTTTTTAGAATATGAAGTTCTTTTTGTGGAATACATTTTGTACTGCACAATCATTGAAAATTGTTTGAATTTTATGATCAATTATATTTTAATCCTTCTAAATTAATTTCAAATACTAATGATACCAGCTATTTTTTAAATATAACACAACCAGGTATTTATATTCCTAACTATATTACTTATTTTTATTAAATTTCATAATAAAATATTTGTGAAATCGGCATTATAGTTTTTTTTTTTTTTTTTTTTTTTTTATCTGGAGTTGAAATTATGAATTATCAAAGATTTTACAAAAAAACTATTTAGCTAACATACAGCTTAGTTAACAATAAAAACAATCGAATACCTTTCCTGGCTTATTTAATAATTAAAAAAAGTGTCAGAATGTGCAAGAACTAAATTATGATTGTAATTATTTTTAACTTGAACAAAATAAATTGATTGAATATAAAATTACCTGAAGCCTTTTTGTTTTAAATGCTTCAGCCTCAAGGGCACTGGTTTTTTCTGTAACTACTTGTTGCGCTTCTTTCATTTGTGCATGATATTTATCTATAAAATTAAATATTATGTAACTTTAAACCACATTCAATTTTCAATGAAATAAAAAGTTACCAAGGTGTAATTTTAGGTCAGCAGCAGACTGAGAACTTTCAATTGCTTTGCGTTTGTGCATTTCCATAGCTTGTTGTCTAATTGAACATTCCTTTTCAACTGTTGCTAATGAATTCTGCAGTATGCGTTCTTTTTCTTCCAATTTACGAACTACTGTATTTGTCATTTCTACTTGATTAGTTAATGTTTTAATCTAAAATATAAATTACATAACATTATATTTACAATTTGCTTATTAACACAAACTAGAGCTAACCAATTCTTTAAGAGTATCAGTTTCTTCACGAGCTATCTTGTGTAACTGATTTGATTTTATACGTTCAGTCATTAATTTGAAATTAGCATCATCTTTTTCACGTAATTGTTGAATTAATCTAGAGTTTTGTTCTTGCATATCTTCAAATGCTTGACCGGTCACTTCCATTTCACTTAACATAGCCTCTTCTTCCTGAAAATAATATAAATAAATAAATAAACTCGTCTCTCATCAGTATGATATTTAAAATCCAAATATACTTGTTTATGAGTAGCAACTTGTTTCTGAAGTTGAACAATGTGTTCTTCTAATTGTTTGATTTTGCGTAATGCATCTTCATCAGCCAGTTTTTTGCGTTCTTCACGTTTACCTTCCTAAAGTAGAGACATGAATATTTTTTAAACATAAGTAGTATGAAATACCAATTTGATATTAAACCATCTTAAATATATTACTTGAATTTTTTTTAATGCTTGTTTGGCTTCTTCGAGTTCAGCTCTTAGTTTTTTTTCAGCAGCCATTAATTGAACTTTATCCCTTTGATCTTTACTTACTCCTTTATACATGTCTAAGAGTAATTTCATTTCTTTTTGATCGTTTACAGCTTTTCTATATATTATAATTATAATATAAAAAAGTTTGCAGTAATTAGGCCAATTTCTCTTATATTAACCTTATCAAACAATTTTGAAATGTTTAAGATTTAAATTAATGCAATTTGTAAATATATATAATTTTTTTAGTAATAATTAATTTGGTTTTCGTACAAATATGTTAACTATACTAGACCCACCAGCAAAAACATCTTATTTTATACATCATAATCTTGATAAAAAATTTAAGGCATATTTTTAGACTTTAAAAAAGCTTTTGATTTTGTTGATCATGAAGTGCTATTTAAGAAGTTATCTTATTGTGGTATTAGAGGGAAAGCCTTACTTTTAATAAAATCATTCATTTCAAATAGACCACAGAAAGTTAGATTAGATAATGAATACAGTGATGATTAAAAAAATATGATTTTTCAGTTCCACGATGCACTGTGATTGGTCCTATATTATTTATAATATATATAAATATATATAATGGTCTTTTAAATTTAAAACTTGATGCTGAAATGTATTGCTATGCGGATGATGTTGTTAAGAGATAATAATTATAGTGATTTGACGAATTTGGCTAATAATTGCTTAGATAAAGTTAAATGCTGATGTGATAATAGTAACTTACAACTCAATTTGAATAAGCCTAAGTATATTATCTTTAATATCAATAAAAACATAATTAATTGTTCAGATATATCTCTTTGTGCTCATTCATAAAACTGCAAATATTTAAAACACACTTGTAATTGCATACCTTTAATGAGAGTTGATAGTATCAAATATCTTGGTATTTTATTGGATTATAGGCTTAAATTTAAAGAACATATTTATTATTTAATTAACCTAGTTAGAAAATTATTTTATAAGTTTAAATTACTTTGCCATATGTTAGACAAAAATGCACTACAAATTATATAAATAGCTCGAGCACAATATATTTTTACACATGGTGTAATTGTGTGGGGTAGCTCTTATAATGCACATATTAAAGTATTATCTCTTACAATTAACTAATTAATTAAATTTATTTTATTCAAGACAAGTTTCTATCCCACAAACTTAATTTATAAAGATTTTAATGTGTATAATTTTGACGATCTATTTGTATGTGTTAACTTAATCTACATGTATAAAGTTAATTAAGATGAATTTTTAATAAATTATAATTATAGTACTAGGTCTAAGCTAAAATGTAACTTAAATGTTCCTATTTGTTATACAGTTTTTGGTTCAAAAAGTTCTATTTTTAATAATGGCATTGATTTTTTATGTAAATTCAATATTATAAAGGATAATTTCAGTAGTTTTAAGGTTTTAAAAAAAACATATTAATAATGTTTTTAAATATAGTAAATTGTATTATTAAGTAGGTGGTACTATTTCATTTAACAACGTGTATTTCTCTTCATTGTGGGATATTGAACTCAACCCAACCATTTACAAGCTTTGCTTTTTTGCTGAGTTTCGCAGCTTAATTTTTTAATTTATAAGATGTGCTATATTCTTTACGTTTGCAAAATAAATAAATAATAATAAAAACTGATAATTAATAACAATACATTCTATTTTTTAAAATCACTTTAAATAAAATAATAATGTAAAAAAAAATGTATTAAAATGGTTAATACTCATAAATAATATATAAATACAAAATGTATATATAAAAATATATAAATGTCGTATTATACGACTGATTTCGAATTAAAAATTTATTAGATAGTTGAAATCAGAATCACATTTTACATTTTGACTGTGATATACTTGATGATGAATTTTTAATTCGAAACACTTATCATAATACTCCAAGCGACACATTGATTCATTTATTTATTTATTTTTATGTATACATTTTTAAAGATTTATGCTTTCTATTTCTACAATACTAGTTTAATATACATACATATTATATATGTATGAATTCTATTCTAATTTGTCATTAGTAATGTATTTGTTATATTAGATATGTAATGAATATTAAAGTTGTACAGTGTGTACTAAGTCAAACTTTTCAACTGAAACAATACCTAATAGTTATGCAATTTAATTTATATTTTAAATTTTAAATTCTCAGAATAACAACAAGACAGTTTGACATTGATTGTAATTTTTTTAAACGAACTTTTTTAGTTAGTAGTTTAATATTATCTTCTAAAACCTTTTTCATAGACTCATCTATCAAATCAAAATTGGACACAAATATAACATAAAGCGGTAAATATTGAAAACAGTTTAAATATTTGAAATAGAAACATTTTTAATAAATTATTAAGTTTTAAAACATTAAAAAATGTTTAAAGGTTATTATACTATATTATATTATTCTAAACTATAATGTATAAAAATATTTCTAAAACTGAAAAAAAAAAATTATTTATATATACCTACATATATGTTACGGATAAGGCATAAAAAGGGAGTAAAGTAAATCTTATTCATATGAACAATGTAAGCTAAACATTATCCATTTCTTATATGTACAATGTAAACAGTATCCAATCAGTGCTGGTATATTTTGAAAAAAGTATTATAATTGTAAACTGAAAATGTCAGTACAACACGAATAACACACCAAATACTTCAAATGATACAATTATACCTACAGATTGTTTAGTAAAAACTAAATAATAATAATCCAAAAAAGAAAAATTTGTTTATTAGATAATTACTTAATTTAAATTTTAAAATTAAATATAATTATCATTTATTTGACTAAATACTATGTTAACCTTACATGGGTAATTTAAACATTATCTGTAAAATCTTATACTTCATCCGTAAAATATATATTAATTTGTAATGAAAATATTTAACTTTCATCTAATTTTATGATAACGTTTTTAGTTCTATGTTAAAAAATAATTTAATCCAAATTAATTGAGAAATAAATATTAATATTAATGTTTAACTAAATATGTAAAAAATATCTATTCTACAATATTATTATACTAGCTGCCCTATCCAAAAATTGGAATCAAACATACATTTTTAAACAAATAATTAATAAACTCTAAATTAATAATTTGACAGAAGACACTTAATCTTTAAAATTATACTTCATAAATTGATTATGGTTTCAAGTACCAAAAAGAGTTGATTATAATTATAATTTCAGTAATTTTATTTTTATTTTAGATTTTATAAAACTCAAATTTTGTATTTTTGTTTATGTTTTGGATTAATTAAATTAAAGAAATATTAAAATTGCCTAAAATTAACAATTTAATTTATATGAATACAATTTTTGTAAACATTAAAACCATTAAGTAAGTATATATTATACACTTACATAATGTTGATAGAAGAGAGGTTATGTTATCAAAATAAATTATTTTGGGGGCCGTGAATCAAAAAAGGTTGTGCACCACTGCTCTAGGCAACGCATTTATTAGTTTATTTATTTTTAATTCTTATGTGTAAATATTGTATTTATATATTTATTTATGAAGGTTATCATTTAGTATTTTATTTCCAAACATTTTTATGATTTTTTAAATTCTATAAACATATAATATGTCATTTTTTTAAAAAAAACATAAGAAATTAAAGTTCTTTAATGAGTTTCTGTTACTAATTTTAATTTACTACAAAAGGGGAAGTTCAACATTTTGATTACAAAACATAATATAAAATATGTACATATTATAAAAGGATTTGTGTGCTGCAATGTCAAAAATATGAAAATACAATCTAACAGAAACTAATTTTATTTAAAGTGTATTAAATAATTACTTACTTAAGTTGTGTTTTTAAATCTCTAAGAGCTTCACTTTCCCAATTTCGAATGATATCTTTTTGATTAACAGGTTTTTGATCAGGAGTTGTTGTAGGACCAGTTGTTGATTTATTAGGTGTTTGCTGTCCGTCTTTTATATGCTCTTTTTTTAAACTTTTTAAATCAATTTTTTCATCAATCTGAATATTTTCATCGATTAATTGAGATATACCCTTAAAGGAGGGATAAAATGATTATTTTAATACATCAAATTTATTTATATATAACATATTTTTAATATATCAATTCAATAATTACTTCTAAATCTTCATCTCTTTTCATAATAACTTGAGAAAATGAAAATTCTTCTTTAATATTTTCATTAACTAAACATTCATCTTCTTTACATGTATCTAATAACCCTTCTTTAGAATCTTGAACAGCGGCTGTAATTTGTTGACCTAATTTTAATTTAAAATCTTCTAATTCTTTTTTTAACTATAAAAGTAAAGAAAAAATTAAATTTCAAAATAATATAAATTATTAGTAATAACTAATTATTACCTTTGGTACTTCTGCATTGGCATCTTTATATTTACGTTTGTATCGATGTAATTCACCTTTCAATTGATTATTGTGATTTTGTAATGATGATAACAAATGCCTCATTTCTCTATTTATGGGTCCAGTTTGTTCATTAGCAGCCAAATTCTGTTCAAATTCGATACGTAACATTTCATATTCTTTACGTAATTGTGCATTAACATCTTCAGAATTCATTAATTCAGAACGTAATTTTTTTTGAGCTGATAATTCATCACTCTGAAAAAATGCATATTTTGTTAAATTTAATTCACCATTTAATTATAATTCAGTTTGATTACAAAACAATATGAATATAATTCCAGTTAAATACTAAGAACTACTAGGTTTCACATATCAAATTTGAAGTAAACTAATTTTTAAAATTGCCAAAAATTTAGTAAATAAAACTAAATTTTAATTCCAGTTCTCTGTATTGCCTATTTGTTTTAAGCACACTTAAGTTCCCTGATCATTCAAATCCTCAAAACTTAGTTATATATTTGTTTAAAGTATTTTGATGTTCATTCATTTATTAATACACATATTATAAATTAGAATAACTAACCTCCATTACTTCCATTTGCCGTAAATGAGTATTTTTACTGTTTTGAAGCAATCCAGTTGATTCAATTAGTTGATTTCTCATTAACATAAATTCATTATATAATACAGAAAAATGTGATTGTAAACATTTATATTCTGTTGTTTCAATTATTACACTTTCAGGTAGTTGCCTTAACTAATATTTAAGGAAAAAAGAATAATTTAAATTTAGTTTTTATTTGTATATTACATACAAGATAATATATTCAAAACTACATACATCCATTTTGAGTTTTTCTACTTCCATTAAAGCTTCTCTATGTTGTTGATGTAATTTATCAAGTTCTTGGAGACGATTATTATTCAACTCTCTAAGTTCTTCATTTTCTTTTTGTAATTCTTCAACCTAAATATATAACCAATATATTGTTGACATCAATAAGATAATTTATTATAGACACCTTTTGACATTATTCATTAAATGAGAATTTCAAGAATTTATGCTAAGTGTAGAATTTTCCATTTAAATGTAATAAATTTAATGATGTTACTATAAAAATATAATTTTTTAAATACCCAATTTAACACCCTCAATATTATGGGGTGATAATGGTGAAAATGTGCCACCTTTTATAATTTTAAATCAAATTAATGTTTAAATGCAAAAGTTAAAACTGTGTGTGTTAAGATACCATAATAACAGATTTATATCTATTCGTTAGTTTTATATTTCAAATAGTAAATTAATATAAATAAATAATTAGAAAAACAACAGTAGATATGTTTTGGCCGGGTTCAATTTTTTCCACAATATGAAAACCTTAAATAGCTGAATTATTTTTATATTATTTATGTATTAACCTTTTGAAGTGATAAGCTTGACTGTGTAATTGTTGTATCATGTTTTGGAATTATTTTATCATCAATTTGCATGGCTTCCAATCCTTTTAACTTATCTCTCGATTCTGCTAAATGTGTTTCTAATTTATAATTTCTGTCCAGAATTTTTTGGTATTCATATTGCAATTCTTCAATCTGATTTCGCATTTCAGCCACTTCTGTTTCCTTACAGTTTACATTGTCTTGTGAGCCTGCCAACTAAAATAATAAACATTATAATCATGCATTTCTAATTATTATTTTTGTAATTAATTTAAAGTAAATATTTAAATAAAAAATTATCACCTTTAACGACATTTGATGATACATTTTATGTAATGATGTATTCAAAGCTTGCAACCTTTGATTTTCTACTTGAAGTTCACCATTAGTTTGTCGTATTGTTTCATCCATATTAGGAGCTTCATCTATTTAAAATATTTATTTCATTGTCTATTATTATTTAATAATTTCATTAATATCAATAATAAAATGTATTAGTTTTAAATTTGATTTAAATGATGGATAGATATGATATCATATGATAATGATGTATTAAATATGAAGTATAAATATAAGACATGGTGTACCATCAATTAAGTGTCGAAATTACAGTGCACGATTCAGCTTGATAATTTAGTGCACACAAAATATTTTAGTGCAACAAACATTAAACTAAAAAATATATTTATATCGAAAGAATTTCTGCACTATTACATAGTGTTATGGGTACAGTAGCAGTAGTTATTGGTACCTATATAATATGATATAACTAGTTTAATATAATTTAGTACAATATCAATTGTGTAAAACTATATTTTAGTATATAAATTATCATATTAAGTTTTTATTATTATTAAAGAAAATGTCTTTATATTACAAGCCAAAGAGAAAAATTGATTAGTATATAAAAACAAATAATAGTTAAAGACAGGACAGACGAAATGAGAATAAAATAATTTGAAAGCAATGAAAATGATTTTTTTCCCAGGATGGGTACATTCATCCAGGGGCGTGATTCGGATGTGGATCTCCCCATAAATGTATTAAGCCCTTCTGTAAATATGTATGTATAACTATTATGACTATTATAATAGTAATTAATCACTATTAATTATCATATCACTAGCTGTTGGTTATGAGTTTAACTATAATTATAATTGTTATAAAACAAATAAATAAAATGATAGATCTCTTTCCCCCCCATAAAAAATACCTTTGCAGTCTTCAGTTAATAAGTACACACCAGTCTTATATGGACAATTTCCATTAAATTTATTATAAAGGTGTATCTAAATAAAATTTGAAATTTAATTGATTTGGTATATTTTTTTAAACGTGATGCGCGCTGACTTGTCTTGAGCGTAAATTTCACTGTATTATGGATTGGTGAAATCTCAGCATTAAAATGCTGTGCTAAATTTATGCAGATTCATAAAATATAATACTGTATATTAGAAAACATATTGTAATGTATTGTAAATACATATTTTTAAGGGAATGAAATATTTTTAATCTAATAAAAAAATGTATATGATTTATATCATTCTAATTGAAATAAGCCAAATTAATTTTACATATTTAATAAATAAGTACATATTTTGTAAATGTTTTAGTAATTTTTGACAATGAACAAAATATTCTACGCTATCTAAATAACATTTACGCACTTAGTCACTATAGATTAGAACTAAAACAGGGATAACCGAGCATGAAAAACAATTACTTTAGTGTGCACTGTATGTGCTATTGTGGATATTGGTAATATAAATTTAATCGAATGATATGAATCAAAGAAGTCACTTGACAATCGTTTTTCATAATATGCATATTACGTAGTCGCATTTAGTCATTTACGTGTGTAGTTTCCAGTTTTCAAATGCCGAAAGTTGTAAAAACAAAAGCGAATTATTATTTAAAAGAGTTTCTTAATGAGATATTAAAATAATAGAGTAATTTTATTCAGTTTGTGTTGTGAAAAGGCAGTATCAATAAATCAGAGTTTTTCAGTTACTCAACATAAACCTACATCTAAGCACCAGCAAAATAGACAGTATTTATAATTTTAATAAAAATGTTTAAATTCAGACTTTTATGTCTTCCACTTATTTGTCAACTTTTGATAATGATTTGTGTCGTATTTTAATTCGCGTATTCCCAATTGTTTAATTAAAAAATCGAGAATTCACAGATTTTTTAGAGAAATATACTAAACAACATATTCGAGATGAAAATAACATCAGAAAGAATATAATTTACAAAGAAACATTAAAATTAATTAAACAGTTCAAGATAGATATGATAGATATAATATGAGTTTCAATTTATAAATCAACAGATGCAAACAGCAGGTGATGTAATCATTGGCAAACTATGTTCTGAGCCTAGTAAATTTCTTTTAAATTATGTGCAGTTAGAAAAATGCAATAATAAACCATTGCTATATTATTTAATGATTCTATGAACTTATGGCTAAATGGAGTAAGATATGAAAATTTATTTTTATTTTAAGCTGTTCCTTATATGGTCAAACCTGGTAGTATTTTGACTGTCTTTTTCCCAAACTGATTCATTTAACATGTTTAGCGCATAGCTTTTATCGTGTTTCAGAAACAATAAGATGTAATTATTCTGAAGATAATCAATTAATATCGACTATAAAAAAATATTTCAAGCAGTGTTTCAAAATTTAAAGAAATTTAATCAGATTTTAATTTACTTCATAAACCTATTATAAGATCAGGTATATGGCTAGAAGCCGTCCAATACTGCTGTGATTATTTCAACAAAATAAAAAATGTTATCAAATTTCAATACTGACTCTGTCGCAGCTATTGAAGAGGCAAATTCACTGATGCAAAATATCAATTTAAAAAATAACTTGGCATACATTTCTGCAAATGTTTGTTTTTTTATTTAGACAATTAAATAATTAGAAATTAAAAACATGTCTTTGATAGAAAATATTAGTATTGTAGAAAATTTGCAGTCAAATTAAAAAAAATTATGGATTTCAAACTATTAAAATCATCAAAGATATTTTAAAAAGAAAAAATCAACATGGATCTCTGGACATTGAATTCACTCCTTCTGATATAGTAAATATGAATTATGCCCTTATATAACACATCTGTTAACATATTCTCCGACCAAATTATTGCCATTTTTTATTTGAAAACCTTCAACAATATGCTGTTACTCATTGTTTTGTTTCTGAAGAATAATTCTAGTTTTATACACCTATATCATTTGTATTATTTTTATTTAATATTTATAATTATAAAATATATTTTTTAATAATTTTTAATACTATACCTTTTCTTCGATATTTAATATTTTAAGAAAAATTGATACATATATTGTTTTTTTAATTACAATAAAATCCGTTCCCTACATATATTTAATTTTAAAAAATGACACTTACCTCCCTCAAATTCTCCTTTAAGAGCAAGTGTAATTTTTTCGTTCCTTTGCATGAGTCTATCAAAAGCTTGTATAACTTTTGCTACAGCACGTTTAGACACTTGCACTCGATTAGCTAACTTTTCATCTAATTCTTCTTTATCCCATGTTGATAACTGTACTAAAAACGATGTTGTAGCTTCACTTTCATCTAATTATAACCATTTAAGTTTAAAATGTAATATACTTAAAATTATTGGCACACAAATAAATAAATATATGTAATAAATGTAAGTACTTTTGCTTTCCAATTCATCAGCTGTTTCAGCATCAAATCTTTGTAAGAGTATACGAATATCTTCATTCAATTGATTCCAATAACGATTTACAACATTTAAAACAGAATCATCTTGTGTTTGACGTTTTTCTAACTGTTCTATTCTATTTCTTAATTCTGTTTCTAATCTATTTCTTTGTTCTAATCTCTAAAAAATAATAACAAATTTAAAATAAAATATTTTATTTAATTTATATACTTATATAATATTATACTAACTTGTGCTAGTTTTTTGTTTTGGTATTGTAGTACTTTCATATCTAAATCTTCCATTGTAGAAATAGGCCCAAGTCTAACTGGCTCAAACTGTACTTTTTTTATGGGTGGTTCTTCAGAACCCCCTTCGTCAATATTTCTCTTGGACATTTTCAATAATGAATATTGTTGATAAAAAACGTGTATAAAATTATTTCTGAAAAAAAAAATATTATATTACATAACATAATATTTCATGAATAAATATGGAGCAAACATGTTATGTATTATACATAAATAGAATAAAAAATAAATTAAAACTATTTTGGTATGTAAACAAGATATGTGGGCTCCACCTATTTTGAAGATTGCCCTACATTTAGAGTTTATAAATACATTTTAAATTACAATAAACCATAGACGCAGAATATTTAATTCATACCTAATGAGTGTTTTCTTTATTACAATATAAATTACCTATGCGATTTTTAATGCACTTGATAATATTATTTATGATTTTATATTTTATTTTATAGTACAAGATTATTATTTTATTATATTCAGAACCAGTTCTAGAATTTGTTAAGTTTAAAGCAAAATACATGTTTATTAGTTATTATTATTATTATTTAATCAATTGTATCACTTTATATTATGTTAATATTAATATTACTCAATGTAAATGTATGTAACCTGGATTATTTTCAATGAATAAAAATCAAATAACAATTGTAATATGAAACATGCTAGTAAATAGGGAAATAAAATATTATCTAGATACTGAACAATATTTTAACAACAAATTTTAACTAATTAGAACCGAATGAGAAATATCCATTAAGTAGTTTAGTGGCAGAACACTCATTTATGTGAGAAACTCAACATTATTCTAGTTTAAGGGTAAATTGTTGAAAATGTTTTAAAAGCAACTAAAATATACAATTGTTTAAAATAAAAATATCAATTCAACAGATGTTAATAATAATTTACCTCATACTTTAAAGTGTAATGAAGAAAGTTTATCATTTTATAATAATGTTTGTATCATTAGATTAATATAAACATAATTTTTTGTAAACATTACACAGTGAAATGCTGAGATAAATATTAAAAAAATTGGAGTAAATTTAGGTCTCTTTCTAAATTCTAAAATTGTTTTTTACTCAGAATCATGTTTTGAGTAGGAAAATTTGCATTAAGCTTTCAAATTAAAAATATAATACAATAATTCTGGCTTACACCAAGGTGAACGAAGGGAGACGGGTGTCCAACACTCACATCTCTGTATTCTGGCCATGCCTAATTTTTTATCATTTCATTATTCTATCTTGGATTTTTAGTTGTATTATCCATATGGCACGTCCTGTTTAAACCACAAATATTCACAATACAATTACTATTAGAAAAATATAAATAAATATAACTTCAAACAAATTATATTTATATAGGTACTTAAATAAAAAATAGTATTTAAAAAAACAAAGTTTGTAAATTATTTTAAAAGAATAGGCCATAAATATTAAAATTAAATAATATAACCTAAATATACTTTACATTAAAGTTAAATTTACTTATAATACATTTATACAGTTTTAAATAAGGTTTCAATGAAGAGTAAAAAAATAGATTTAAACCTATTTAGTTATTTAATATTAAAATCTTAAATTTGTGTAAAAATAAACTTAAAGATATATTATTAAAATATTTTAAATGTATATTACATTGATTTATTAATTCATAAAATACTTTAATAATGTATTGATTTTGGTATCAAAAAATGTAAAACTTTATCTACTTAAATTATCTATAATATTATCTTTTTATTAAGCTAGATTAAAGTTGGTAAACTTAAGTAATCATTCAATATTAATATTTTGGTAAACACAAATTTTGATAATTTATTTTGTGGACAGTTATAATAGACCCATTGTCTAAACAGCCCGACATCCATAGCTTTGACTAAAAATTGATAATGTCGTTGACAATGCTACTTTGGTCATCAGATTTGGTTGTTAAGGCAACAACAACTATCATTGTATTTGTTAATATGAATACTTATTTTATATTTATTCTTAATCAGTAAAATTATAAGTTACAATGTTCTTTTTTAATTCAAACAAAATATCTGAACTGAATATTATGGTCCATCACTCAATGATAGTAGTGATACCTACTATAAAATTCATTGTTAATGAGTCATATAACATTGATTTTAAAAAATTAATGGTTATGTGTTGAATAATAAAATAATTTTTCTATAATACATTTTAAATATTAATTTGTGTTTCGTCTTTTAAAAACTGACAGTACACATCAGTCATTTATTGATAGAATATTGGTCAATGTTCAATGTTAAATTTTACGTATGAAATAGGATAATAAATGCATGTTTAAATTATTAAATATGTAATATCTTAAAGATGATTAATCTACAATACATACCGGCAGTTTACTACATTTTGTAAACTAAATTTACAAACAAAATTTGAAGGCTTTGTTGATGTATTACTATTTCTATTTGTTTGTTAATAAATAGTTAATATCTTGTTTCTGCGATAATAATGATATGATAATTAATTGTCATTAGTAATTAAATACACCACGAGATAGCAGTAGATGAAGGTGCCGTGGAATGATGTTATCGTCTTATCACTACAAACACATAGAATAAAAGAAATTTAAGATACAAGCCCTAAAAAGTAGAGTATTTAATATTTATATTAGTAAGTTATTATTTGTAAGTTGACGATATTATTGTTAAACGGCGTGTGTTCAGTTTAGTTTTCTATATGATTTAATATGAGGGATTTTTATCTTCTGACTAATGTAAGTTATTTAATAATTCACATTTTATAATTATTACTTATTTTAATATACTGTTGTAATCCAAATTTAATTTATTATAAACCATCTTTTTTCGAGTTGGTATTATATCATTGTTGTTTTTAAAAATAAAACAGTACTTTTGATTTTAAATTACTAAATCTTTAAAATATGTACTTCTAACTTATATTAAAAAATTATAGGTACATACCTATTGGTGTAATTTATATTTAATGCAACCGTTTTAAAATTATTTTATAATTATGTGTTATTAGGTATCATTGGAACCCTTGAACTTTGTTGATTTGTTTTATGGAAAAAGATGATAGGACCTGAAAAATGGCAAGATGTACAATTACATGTCCGTGTTGTTTGCGTTTCAAGTTCAGCGCAGATGAAATGGAACAACGGTATAGAAGTAAAGAAATTGACAAACTAATAGACAAAGATAAACACTTGTTGCGTCGTCAAGTAAAATTATTATTATTGGGAGCCGGTGAGAGTGGAAAATCAACATTTCTTAAACAAATGCGCATTATACACGGTATTCATTTTGAACCTGAACTTGTCATTGAATATCAGCACATAATTTATCAAAATATATTAAGAGGTAATACGAATAAACAAAATATGTTTAATAAAAAAAGTTTAAATAAAATTATTTTATTAAAAAAAGGTATGAAAGTATTAGCAGACGCTAGGCAAAAGTTAGATATACCATGGGAAAATCCTGATAATAATGAACGTGCTGAATTCATTTTGAATTTTGATAATCGTTCTACGTTAGATACACGATTATTCCTGGCATATGCTCCATCAATGTACTGTTTATGGAAAGACTCTGCTATTAAAAGAGCATTCGAACGAAGGAGAGAGTTTCAACTTAGTGACTCTGTTCAATATTTTCTTGATAACATTGAAAATATAGCTAGAAATGTAAGTTGATTTAAAAAAAATAAAACTTTGTGCATTATATCACATTTCTTAATTTAATAAGAATATTTTATACATAGAAATAATATATATGTTTGTTTAAGGATTATTTACCAACCAATAAAGATATTTTACATGCTAGAAGAGCAACCAAGGGCATTTATGAATTTACAATTCCAATAAACAATATTCCATTTCGATTTGTTGATGTTGGTGGGCAAAGATCCCAGCGGCAGAAATGGTTTCAGTGTTTTGATTCTGTCACATCAATATTATTTTTAGTATCTTCTTCTGAATTTGATCAAGTACTTGTTGAAGACAGGTATGTTATTTAATAACTAAAAACAAGTATTAGATATTTACGCATTTTTAAAAATATTTTTTTTTTCAAAGTACAACTTACTTTTGGCAAATTGTAAGAATATGTCATTTTAAACTTAGTGGATATATTTGACTCATAATAGGGTTATTCGTTAATAGTAATGATACATTTTTTTTTTGTATATCGTTCTTTTATTTCTTTGTATTGGGTTATCTGACCGCTAGGACCATCCTGTCTCATAACCAATTCTTCAGCTGATTTAATTCATTGCCAAAGTCCTTCCAACTTACTCCGCCTCCTAATTCTTTTACATTCCTCTTAACTGTATCTTCCCATCTTAATTTTAATCTTCCCGAGAGCCTTTTTTCTACCAGATTCTGTTCCAACACCATTCTTACTAGAGAGTTCTGGCTCATTGCATGTCCTACCCAACACAGGCTTCCTTTCTTCTTAATCAGCTCTACTATATTATTTTCATTAAACATTTCTTGCAGCTCTCTTTTTCCTTTTTCTCCACTCTCCTGTGGTGTCATCTTTTATTGGTCCAAAGATCTTCCGTAATATTTTTCTTTTTAGTATTAAGAATTTATTTTCATCTAATTTCCTTAATATATTTTTTTGTGTATTACCTGATTACCTGATACAACTATATTCAAAACATGCAATTTGAAGAAATTTTAAATAGTTGAACACATATAGTTCTCTAAATAAATAAATTGTGATATTTTACATACTCATATTTCTCTTAAAAATTAAAACTTAAAAAAAAAAAATAGCGCCAATGTTGTACACAGTGGCATAATTATCCATTTATTATGAAAATCCCTAGGACCACTTAAGAGTACTGCCCCAGAAAAATTTCCTATCAGAAAAGTTGCTACACTTGATAATTGAAGAAAAACTTTTAGTAGAAAAGTTGTTCACAGAAAAAATTATAAATAAACATTGTTGTAAAACCAATATTGAATATTAACCATATTTAAACCTGGAAGGGATTCAGGGTTTTAATTATGATAGATAAATTATTTTGCCCCTCTAGATTTTTATCCAGTTATGCCACTGGTTGCACAGATTAATATTTTCCCTGCTGAACCTAAATTTGCTATTTCATTAGTTTGTAAGGACTAACAAAATTTAGTTTTAGCTTTAAATTTAAATTTAATTAGAATAATTTTTCAAAATATGTTAAATAAAACAAAAAAAACTCATTGTAAATTCAACACACATTGAGTACGTTCAAAATCAAAAAGTAATAATTGATACTATAACTTTCTTTTTTTTTTTTCAATATTTTGCCATAGTCATTAATTTTTAATTTTAAAATATTACTTTTATCAACTAATTTACCTATTTTAAATTAACAATATTTTTTTAATTTGTTAGTCAAGACTATTATATGCAACACTATGAAAAAGGAATATTTAATTATTATGTTATGCTGAATTAAATTATGTATTTGCAATACAGTATATAACAAAAATAAAATGTATAATTAATATATAAATATATTATACTTAACAGTTTACAATTCAATAATTCTACTAATATGTAATTGATGCTAGTACAAATTAGTATAAACTAAAATAAACTAGTATAAATATATAATATTAAGTAGGTGTACTAAATATTGTTTGTTATATTGTATTTATAAACTATTAGTTTTAATACTAATAATTTATTATATTATAAAATAATATGTTGACAATACATATTATAAACTAATCAATTTGATATTAAATTTGGATTTAAACATTATTTATTTTTAGAAAAACAAACAGATTAGAAGAATCAAAGGACATATTTGATTCTATTGTAAATAATGTAATTTTTCGACGAGTTTCCATAATTCTTTTTATGAACAAAACCGACTTATTGGCTGATAAATTAAAAAGAAGAGAAACAAATATTAAGCATTATTTCCCAAATTTCGCAGGTAATATGTTTTAAGTATTTCAAACAACAAAAAGTTTAAAGTGTATGATATTTATGCCAACTTAATTATTAATGTTAATTTATAATTTCAAGCTTACCTAATATTATTTGTTGTAAACTTAGTGAGTTTCATTTAATTATATACATTTCTGAAATATACTTATGTATAAAACAGTATATTTTATTTACATGTTACAGGTGATCCTCATAGTTTACCTGATGTACAAGCATTTTTATTGGATTTCTTTCGTCAAGCAAAACGGGATCCCAGAAAATCTTTGTTTCATCATTTTACTACTGCCGTGGACACAGAAAACATTAAAGTTGTATTTAATGCTGTAAAAGACACACTTTTACATAGAAATTTAGAATCTTTAATGCTTCAGTAACTTTTAAATTTTTATACAGATAATTGTTAAATGTTCATATAATTATGTTTGTTGTGAACAAAACTATGTTTTTTCTTTTGGTAATGTATTTTTGAAAGACATCTTTCAATGCATCTCATAAATTTACAGTAATCTTCCTCGACCAAGATTCATCATACTATTTTCTTATCCTACATCTTAAATCAAATTTAGGAGTTAGTAACTAACTATTTAATTTAAGATATGCTAGATATCCAAAAAATAAAATAAAAACCAATTAATTATGCCATTATCATTGTAAGATAAAAATATTATATCTACATTTTTTTATTCTCAATTTGTACCCACATTTATTCTTAAATAAAGATATCGTTAATGAAATATATAATCTTTATTATTGTTTACATATTAAATAAATCATTTAAATATGCATTTGTTTCCAAACTATATATAATATTACTGCTTATTTTTAAGCAAACATTTTTTAATTTATATTTATATTTTTGTACAAAATTATTGATATATATATATATATACAACTTTTTTTTTTGTTTTATTAGATTACATACTATTTTCATATGTAATATTAATTAGTTACTTAGAATTTATAATTAAATGTAAACAGACAATGAAATTTTGGCCTATGTACAATTTTATATAGATATGAATTTATTTAGTATAACTTTATTTCTGCTAAATTTTAATTTGTACCTATTGAAAAAAATCTAAAAAATATATTGATTGATGTTTAAAATGTTTTAATTCAATTTTTTAACAAGACTTATGATTTTTTTTTCTACAATTTGTTTTCTTTTTTTAATATATTATTTTACTGTTTAAGAAAGATCAATAATGTTTAAGATTTTTAAAACAAAATATATTATGATATTGTTATTAAAATAGTATTTTTATTTGAATGTGTAAGTGCAATGATAAATTAAAATAACAAATAATAATTTCGGAAAATACTGGTAACAGTTATAAAAATTACAATTCACATTTTACTATGCTATTTTCACAATTTTAGCATGTCTAATTCAATATCGGTGAATAGTATAGCTCATAAATTTTGGTAATGTATCACACGTTTTGCATTTTAAAAAGTCAATAAAACCAACAAAAAAAAAAAAAAAAAATAGGAATTCTTATTAATTTAATAATAATTAAACAATAATTATCTTCTATCACATTTCTGTATACATAATGGATCATCTGGAATGTCTTCTGACGCAATCCAATTATTATGTTCACCAGTTACAACAACAAATAGCTGATTGTCATTTATATGAAGTTGATTTCTAAAATAATTGTACAAGTCATCTTCCTGTAATAAAAATATTATACTTATATTGAAACAATAAGGAATTATAATACACAGTCAAAACAAGTAACATACGTTTCCAATCCGAGAAGGATTAGGTAATTTTGAATCTAGATTGTAATAGACTCCATTTATATTTTTGATAGATATCCAATGTCTTCGTTTCAGTGGCAACCATAAAAACCCTAAACGACATTCACTTAGTATGTTCATTACAAAACCATATATTTGATCCAACTTCAACATTTTCGGATCCCTATTATTAATACATTTAATATTGTAATACATTTCAAAAATTTAAATAAAATGAACATTATTCACTATTTAATATGGATAATATATTTAAAT
Source organism: Cinara cedri (assembly GCA_902439185.1). Taxonomy (NCBI): domain Eukaryota; kingdom Metazoa; phylum Arthropoda; class Insecta; order Hemiptera; family Aphididae; genus Cinara; species Cinara cedri. The sequence continues at coordinate 972,118 of CABPRJ010001444.1, read as the reverse complement.
TTTAATATAGGTACTTTTGGGTTGTGGATGTAGGTAAGTAACAGAAGGTCAAAGTGTATCATGAATAAGTACTTAATTTCTGTAAACAGGATTTAAATAATACTTAAATATAATTTTAAATACTTCTTTTAATTTTTTATCTGTACAAATATTTTAAACACTATTTTGAAACCGATTCTTTATAAAAATAATATACTTTTATGGGTAACAGAAAAAAAAGAAAATAATAATTTTCATATTTTTCATGGTTTAATGTTAATATGTTTAAATCTGTAAATGAAAAATTAATACAAAAAAGTATAAGTGTTCTAACAAAAGAAAAATCTAAAAAAATATTCATTTTTGTTTGCTAAAATAATTTCTATAGTGTAAAACAAAAATTTTAATTCAAATTGAAACAAAATATGAGATACAATACACTGCATACAATGAAGTGCATTTCTAACTTAGATTTAGAAAAGTACCAATATAATATTTAATAAAATGTATACAAATCACCTCAAGAGGCACATGGTGCTATGAGCCTAGTGAACCTGGGGCCTGAGCTCCTATTAGTGAAAAGCCCAGGTGGGTGAATCCAGTAGATACATGGTATTGTTTCTGTAGGGTAAAAATACCTCCACCCTAAATACCCTGTCGGGTCAACAGCCGGTATAAAACAGTCAAACAGTATGGGGAATTCTAAACAAAACTTTCGCGGATTGTCCTATCTCGGATATACGCAGGGTGACAACAGGTAAGAATAATTACTGTGGTACATGTTTACAGATAATATAGATTTAAATAGGAGAAAATCTATGGCAAGTTAACAATAGATTTGAGGAATTGAGTAGCACTTGAAAGAAAGAATAAGAATAAGTAAAACAGAGAATACAGAGTTATGAGATTGGAGGACAGCTAATAACCATTCCCAGTGACATAATAAGAATAGGCAAAGTTGAAAGTATCTACTTAGGACTTTTATACATAGGAACAGTAACTTTGCCAAGAAAGTAAAACATAGGATTAAATGTAGTTGGATAAAGTAGAGAGAAGCATCTGTGTTTTAAATGACAAAAAAATTCAGATGAGACTTAAATATAAATTCTACATAAGTGAAATGGAACCAACTATGTTGTATGATATAGAATATTGGATAGTAGACAGAAAAATAGAACAGAGAATGAGTGCAGCAGAGATTAAAATACCTACTTAGATGGATGAGTGTAATAATGAGAAGAGATAGGATAAGAGATGAATACATAAAAGGTAGCTTAGATAGTCAATAATAGGAGATAGAATTAGAGAAAATGAGAATTAGATGGTTTGTGTATGTTACTAAGAGGTATTTGAAGCAGTAAGAACTGTAATGAAAATAAACTTAGGAAGTGAAGAGGAAAACCAAAAGAGATGGTTGAATACAATTGAGTTACATGAGGATGGCCAGTGTATGCAAGGTGGGAGATCTAGTCAATTAGAAGTTTAGAAAGAGGGTGGTTGACCTTAAATAATTGAGATGAATATGAAGGAGAAGAAGAAGAATAAGCTATACAAATTATGAAATCTAGTACCTACTATATACTTTATTGGTTTTCTAAAATATTAAAAGCATATAAAATATAAATTCATATTAATATTATTATATACCTGTATAATATATAAGGTTTGGAGCAGAACAATAGTTATAAACAGTTTTGCTTTTCTATATTATTATTGTCTTTTTTTTCATCATAAATTTTTCCTGATTTTTTAAAATTAATTTTTTCTGATTCACTTTTGAGTACACAGGTTTACAGTATGTTTCAAAAATATTTTAGATTACTATAATAACAAAGTACTTTTTAGATTGTGTTTTAATTTTTTCCCTAAATTTAAAATATTGTATTACAATTATTATCATAGTCAATAATCCATTAATATTATATGATGTTGATAGATATATGGGTATAGGTATATACCTACTTAATAGTTTACTAACATAACTAAATATTATGTAAAACATACATTTATTGTTAAGTAGAATTATTCTATTTTTTTAACAATGGTCATCATGAAGCCATACGTTATTGGTTAATGTGAATAGTGACTTAGCTGACCACTAACTGATGCATACGATTAAAGTTTTAATGTTTTTTCCAAGTTGCAAATTTATATGAATAAAATTACGGTTAAAAGGTATTATATAAATATATTTGTGTACACATTCTAAAAATGTGTTAAACAAAATAACAATTTTTCTTTTTTATAAACAAAAAAACTGACATATTATGCAATTAAGGTTATTACAAACTATATTACTCTAAATAGGAAACAGTGTTTTACATTGGAAAATGTATGAAATGGACAAAAATAGTTCTACATATAAATAGACTATAATAAATTATTAATATAACATATTTATTGTCAATACTAACTTTCTCTTATCAAACCAAAAAGCATTATAGCCTTTATTTTGTAATGCAGCAATCAACACATTGACATCGTAGTTACCAAGACCTAAAATTGACCGATGTGGGTTTATGTAATTATTGGGAGATAATGAATAACAAATAGCATCAAGTTCCATTTGCTTGAAGGCTTCTTTTGATTGAAACAAATTGTTGAGTGCGTGTAATGCACATAGCTCTTTTGACTAAAATAAACAATACAAATGCAAAGTAATATAATTACTTAAATTCCTTAAAATACCTATTTAGTTATAATTACTTGTTTTTCATGATATATTGAAGTAACTGCTGGTAACATAATTCATTTGAAAATCAGCTATTTTCAATAGATTTTCATAATACGGTTTTTGTTTTATAAAAATAAATCAAAACTACGTAAAATATGATGATACAGCTTCAAACATAATTTAAAATCTACGTGTTGTTTAATAATAATAATAATGATAATAATAATAATAATAATAATATTAGTGAACAAAGTTAATCGTAGCCAACAGTAGGAGTATTAGTTATATAGTAGAAGCAGTGCATGGCATTTGGTCGAAAAATTAATAATGATAAGAACTGTTGGTTTTCGGAAACGCTACCCGGTCACATATTAACATACTGCACACGAAATAAAATCCTACTGACGTGGTTTTTTCACAAGAAATCAGGGTATGTTTTTAGATTAATTTTTTCCATTCCGCTTTGTCTGAACCCAGACATAACAATTTTACACTTTCTTATTATTATTAAATAAAACGTTTTTATTAACTCATAATCTTGTCAGTTAGGTTCAAATTTTGAAATAGATTTTAAACAAAACTTCCTGATGAAATAGAGACTTGAAACTTTAAAGATAACTCAGAACTGGATTACGCTGCAATAATATGCAAACATATACGTATATTATGATTCATGACAAAGAAAGGTCTGACTATTTATAGACATAATAATATTGACAGCAATCATAGATTTATAATAATGTAGGAATGAATGACTATACCAATTTGTATAAGTAATATCAATGATATATTAAAATATTACCTGCTACCTCATAGGTTCTAACTGGTGATCCATGGACCCCTTGTCCGTAGATGGTTAATTGGGGTTCACAGAGTTTTTTTTTTATATAACTTTTAGAAATAATTCAAATTTGTAAATTTCATCAGAGCTAGAGTCTCACATCAGTCACATTGTGACATCACCGATTTTTCAAAGTTTTATGTCAAAAAATGGAAACTGAACATAAAGTTCTGTTCTACTACACAGAAGTACGTTGGCTTTCAAGAGGAAAAGTTCTGAAACGTTTGTATGAAGTTCGAGAAGAAATGTCTTACTTTTTAATAGAAAAGTAAAGCTCACTCTCAAAATATTTTGATAATATTGAATTTATTCATGGATTGGCATAATTTTTAATAGATATTTTTAGTCAATTGAAAGAAATAAATAATTCAAGGACTAGAAGTGACAATTATGGACTCGTCTGAAAACATAAATGCATTTGTAAGTAAAAATTCTCGGTGGAAAAGAAAATTTAAATCAGAAAATTTACCAAACTTTCCATTACTTGAACACGAACTTTCAAAAAAACAATATTTCTTGGTTTGTGAACAAATTTGTGAACATCTTGATGTACTTGAAAATTCATTGGCTATTATTTCGATTCTACTTATTCGAAAGCAGAAATATGGTTATGTAATTCTTTTCTTGTCAAACAAAAAGGTAATGACTACTTTAAAAAAGCAAAAACCAACATGATAGCTATAATTTTTATTTGATAACATTTTATAAAAACAACGCCGTATTATACTACTGATCTCAAAAATATTCTCCTCTTTAAACTATTGTATTATTTGTTTATACAAAACGTGCCTGTAAAACATGTAAAAATCGGAGCAAGTTTACTAGGAAAAAATGTGTCCACAGACTAAGAACAACAAAGAACAAAGAAGAAAAAAAATAAACAGCATTATAAAATTAATAGCTCCTTCAATACGCCCGGAATCTAAAATATACATGATAATAAAATGTATTGTAATGATAAAATGATTTTACAACATTATTCAATTTTTCATTAATCATCTCTTTACCAACAACTGAAAAATTGCAAATTGCCGACAATTTTTTATTTCCGTAGGGAGCTTTCCATGTACTCTTTATCCAGTTATTAAATAGCTATTATAAAACGTTGCGGTGTTTATTTTGGGGAAAACCAGGTTTTCGGATATAGTGTTATAATAGTGGATCACTGTCTGAGGTAAATTATATTGTGATAAGCAGTATAAAGTTTTTTTATAAAATAATTTTTTTATGGATAATTTTTTCGTTTCTAAGTGTAACTGTTAACTAGGATAAAGGCTAGGTTTACGATGCATAATTTTTAACGATATTTTGTGCTACTTGAATGCCGGGAATATATTTATGTGCAGCTCCTCCCCATACATCTATACCATATTCTATTATTGATTGCGATAAGGCAAAATATCTATTTTTAATCAGTGTAGATTTAAAAATTGTTTTGCCATATTATAGAAAGCGTATAATCTACGATTTTATGGTGGTTAATAAATTTGGAAAAAATAAAGTCAATGCTATTTCGAACAAACTTCGTTTGAAAATTATAAGGGAAAACTTCATAAAGTTCGGGTTTTTAGTTTCGTGAAATTCTTAGTTAAATTTTTTTTTTCTAAATGTGTGTTTTCATATGCTTAATCCATTTGTAAAATTAAAACCTAACCATTATACTTACTTTTATAGTTTTTGTACATAAACTTTGAAAAATAGCATTTTTGAAATCAATCCAAAATGTGATCAAAAATAGACATTTTTTTTATTATTATTTGTAGTGTTTGATAATTTGATAACAAGGTTTTTTAGCCATTCATATCCGCGACCGAGGTAATACACGTGAGGTACAAATCATTTGTCACTGTCGGTAATTTTGCCGACAGGCGATTCTAACCGCGTATGTAATAATATGGTGGGTATTAATTCTATGACACCTGCAGGTCCTTATAAGTATTTATTAGATTTAGATAATCATGAAATATGTTCAAAAACATATTTCCTTTTCATATAATGTTGTAATTGTACTTTTTTAGGTATATTAAACTATTGTATTAATAGTTTTAAGTAAAGTATTTTACTTTTGTGATATACGAAATTTGTGTATAAATATAAAATAAATATGGCAAATATATACAAATAAAATATATACAAATGGAAGCCGATAATGATTATTAGAAATATAAGATAGATACTCTAAAAATAATAAGGTACCTAACTAAATAATAGTGAAAACAGGAATGACTTAAAAAAAGTGTGAAGACGTTAGACGATTTTTATAGACAAGTCGATTCCATTTGAGCGATAGGAACTCACATAATGTACAATATTCCACCCTACATTTAAGGTGTCGTTAATGTAATTTTAAATAGATAAAGAAGTTATGACAAATAAATTTCGAATTTTAAAAATTACCATCATAAATATTCTGACATTTTGTGAGCATAGCCAAAGACCTGGTATCGTGTAGCAAAGTTTGGTTTTACACTAGAGTTTTAAGTTCCTTACACCAGTATCATGTTTGGACCCGTAGGTCGTAGGTCAATATTACACGTCCGAGCGAAGAGTGGTAAGTGGTCAACACACCAATACTAGCATATATCTCCGCAAACTTTAAGGGACTTTATGGAAGTAACTCGAAATTTAGTGTAGGTACTATTGGTATTTATAATTATACAGGTAACCTAACTTTGCAGTTTGCAGTTATCGTCCGAGACGTTAAATAACATACAACGCGAGTTCAGCACGATAGAAAATGAAAAAAAAAATTTGTTAATAAATGTTAACAATGTTCTCTAGAACGTCGAAATGATTTCCGGCGGTAAGGGGTTAAAGATTAGTGATTTATGGACCAAAATGGGATGTTCCCGGGAAGGTCAAAATTGTTCGTGACTGCCAACACCATCACTAACTATACAGACATGTAAACTACATATGAGTGGAGTCGTGGATAATACAGTTAGGATATATGTATATAAAAAAACAAATTACAAAATAAAATATAAAATGAAGATATCGCAGTTTCCATGACAAAACCATGTAAGTCGATTTTTAAGTATCTTCAAAATATAGGATGTACATTTAAAAATAATAATAATATACAAAATAATAAAATTAAGTCAATGACTTTGATTCTAAATGTGATCATGTCATTACATTCTGTTTTAAAGTTAGTAACTTTCAAGTGGTATATCTTTTTCTTTTTGTTGTTTTTTCGAACTTCCAAAACACCCAGTTGAGAAACACGTGTCTCCTTTTCCAAAATCTTCACCATCTTGCATGGTTTGAGGCATTTTAGTATTGAGTGTCTCCGGTAACAGAGTGCACAGAATGCCAGCAAAAAGTGTAACTAGAGCGAACGTGATTATGGGGGTTCTTTCATCGAAAGAGTCCTATAAATCACATACAAATAGAATAGATTAACAAAATATGAATGAGTGTACCCTTTAATATTCAATATTGTTATATTTATTTAACTTATTTTATTTATATTTATTAAATGTATATCTTATAAATCATATGTTATAATATGAGTAATAATTGTATACATATAAATGTGTACTTTTTGTCACAAAATTCAGCTATGGGGTTATCTCAAGGATGGAAAACGCTTTTAATTTGTTGGTTTTGATTTTTCATAAAAGTCTTTACCTCACTACATATATTCCTTAAATTCTACCACCATTCATTAATGTCCTGATATTCTTATATATTCACTTCATTTGTACATTAGATATATTATTTCCTTGTTTTTCATCTTTTTGATTTTTAATTTTTCATTGTACCATTTTTCCTTTCATCACTATTATCTTGAATTTATGGTTGCATTTCATCATAACTACGTTATGGTCACTATATATATCTGTTCCTGGGTATCTCCTGTTATCTTAACTTGATTTCTGAATATCTTCTTAACCATGATGTAGTAAATTTGGTACATAAATATGTCTCCTGGTACTTGACATATTTATATATGGTTAAGAGCAGATTCAGAAATCAAGTTAAGATAACAGGATAACAATAATTCACTTTTTCTTCTCCCACTACGGTATTCCAGTCACCTTTTATTATTATATATATATTAGTATCTTAAAATTTAATATTTTCAAATAATTTATCTATATTTTCATACACTTCCTTTACCTCCTCATCACTACTATTTGTTGTCGGAAATACATCTGCATTACTATTGTATCTCTCGGTTTCGTCTGAAATTTGAATATGATGATTCTGTCATCATATTTAATATAGTGTTTAACTTTCTTTACCAGGACTATTATGATTCCTACTCCTCCTGTGCCCAGCTTTTTTTCTGACGTACTTGTATGTATTACCCTATAATCTTCACTTCAGAAGATTCCCGACTTCCATCATCTCATTCCCGCTTTCCAAGAATATCGATTTTTATTTTTATATCACATAAATTAAGGGTAACTAAAACTATAGCGCTATGCATCGCCGAAACTATAGATAATAACTACAGCTTTATTAATTATCAACAACTAGTTATCAGGGTTACACATTTTTTGATAACAGAATTATTATAGCTATAAAGTAATACAATTAGTTTATTATTTTATTATTTTATTATCTATAATATAGTATGACTTTTCATTTTCTTTATTGAATTTTTTTCGTTTAATAACGTTTTCTATCTTTGTATTATCCTGAATATTAGTAGATGTTTAAACATTTTGAGATATAAAGAATTTATTGGGCCTGGTTTATTTTTTGGAAAATTTTGTTTAAGGACTAAAACAAAATATCTAAATTACGCGTCTTCGTATATCATCGGAAACTTTTAGATTGCAGCAATATTTGAGGTATCTATGGAAATAATATTTTTATAAACACGTAGTTTTAAAATTATCCATGTTAATGAACTTCATTATTTTATTTTTAGTAATATATTTTTATTTAATTTTTGAAAATGAATGACATGCATTTATATAAATCAATAAAAATGTGTGTTTTCTTTAAGCAACTCATTACAATTCACCCCTGTATGGCTTGATTTCTACTTACTTATTTTTATTGATTCAAATTGCAAATAATAGTACCTATACAAAATATATTATATATACTTAATACTTAATAGTAATATTATATAGGTAATATTTTATAGATCTATTTTAGTTTACTGTTCATAGGTTTTAAGTATATATTAAAATATTTAATTTTACTTACCATTAGACCAACAAAAGGAGTAAAACTACCGGCCAAGCGCGCGAACATACTTCCAAGTCCAATAGCAGTATTTCGGACTACAGTAGGGAAGCGTTCGACGGTATAATTGTATATGATAGCAAAAGCTCCAGCTATACAAAATTTTCCGAGAAAGACGACAGTGGTAGATATTGTCTGTGCCAGTGAATCTGAAGTTATTTCACAGGTAATATATGAATATATTACAAAACGTGCAAAGAAATTAATATTAGTTCATTTAACATACCCGGTGGAAGAAATGCAGAAATGAGCAAAGCAGTCCCTCCAATAATCATCATAGAGCTATTCAGAAACCGTCTTCCTAAACGATCCATTGATAATGTTACAAACACGTAACTCGGGAGTTCAATAGCGGCCATTAAAAATAACATAAAATAAGGGTTCCCTTTTAGTTTTGAAGTTCGGAGGGAAATACCATAATATCCAAAACTAGCAGCAAACCTATAATATATATTAATTTATTATATTTTAATGGGATCACTATTCTAATTTCTCATACAAATTTATTAATTGTTAATTTATGGTATTTGTTATGTTTACCAGAAATAACAAATAAGAATTGTGTTTTTCCTCAGACTTGGCGTTTTGAAAAGATCTAATATCGAAAACGATTGATTTGTATGACTTTCTTTTTCATTGTCGTTATCATTATCTAACGACAATGATACCCTTTGTTCTTTTTCTAATGCTAATGACACCGCGGGCTTGTTATTGGTTTTTAGTGCTTTTTGTATAATTATAATTGCTTCGTCTTTTCTTCCTTGTCCCCACAGCCATCTAGGAGATTCGTCGATTAACCTATTCCATATTTAAGTGGGTATTTATAGAAAATGTATATATTAATATTTATATAATACTTAAATATATTCAAATAAACTTTTTACCAGAAATGAGGAATTAAAATTAAACTATGTAAGGCGTAAATAATTTGAAGTACAAAGGTGTTTCTGATAAAATAACCCCACACCGATACGGCCATAATACCAGAAGCGAATATGGTTTGAAATAAAATTCCGCATACGGAACGTTTGGTGGGTCCAACTAATTCCATAGCTATAATTAAAACAGAATCAATAAAATTAGATTTTTAAATCAATAGATAATCTAAAAAAAATAAAAATGTTTTGAATATACACGTACTTAAAACGAATCCCGAAATGTAAGACCCGGACGAACCAAAAATTCCATACACATATGTTGTAGCTATAAATACCCAATAGTTGTTAAGAAACGCAACTCCGACACTAAGAATTAGTTGTGCTACAGCTGAAATGCAGAAAATCTTCTTACGACCAAATCTGTTTAAATAGGGGTACACAAAACAATCAATAAGTAACACCAATACAAATTTATACTATAAACGAAATAATTAATACAATTATAATAAAAAAGGAATTAAAAACAAAAATGATTTTAAAAATTGCAATACAAATTTTAAATATTCACGAGTATCTATATAAATTCTATACGGATACCCATATTTAAGTTTAATTGCGTATTGCATTGGGTATTAAATAAATTCATGAGTATAACAACCGAGATCGACAGTTATCTGCGGGTTAAGGGCTGTAAAAAAATTATATTAAAATAAAACTGTAACAATCTGAAAGAACCTAAAATCTAGGTAACTCAAATTATTATTATTCAAATTATTACTGAAATATGCCAAGGAGGGATACTTCCTTGGCATATTTTAGTTACGATCGTTTAATGACAGCTATAGTTTATAGGTTATAAAATAATATACTATTTATACTCGTGGTGCATTACAATTTTTAGACAGCCCCCTTGATTGAGCTATAGCTACTATCTACGTGTAGGTATGAGGTCATTACTATAATATAATATTCAATGAAAATAATATTGTTTTGTTACAGGTAACATTCATTGGTTACTATATGGGTGACAATTGCACAGGTTTAAGTGTAGTAGTCTGTCGAATATATTTTCTATAATTATTTAACTTTTAAACATTATAATTATTATAATATATGTATAAATATATATCAGTTTGAAATTCACTCAGATATTTCCTATTGAAAAAATTGTGCCTTAGCTATCGTTAATTATTTAAAAAAATAAAAATGAATACAAGTTTAGATAGAACCTATGAGATGGCATCGATCATTTTAACATGCTTGTATTTCAACGAAGAATAATATTACTATTATATTATTTCTCAATGATGTGACCATAGTATAATATAATAGTAGTTTTAAAATATAACATCTAAATAGTAATTTAACTAATATTAAGTTATAAAATTAAAAAGAGCTGATACTGGACGGGAGCAGCCAATGTTGTAGGTGGGAAGTTGGGAAGGTAGAATACATAATATTATTTCATTTATAACTGTAAGCAACGATAAACTATTGCTAACGAAAGACGATTTAGAGCGCAGTTCGATAATACATAATTTGAAGTGCCGTAATTTTTTTGGCGAATTTCGTTTAAATTTGATTTCAAAACGCGTATTAAAAAAAAATTCAACAAAAAGGTCTCTTGTCGTTTTTCAATTGGAGCTAAATTTGTGCTATAAAACGTGGTAGATACTTATTTAAAATAATGAAATCATGAAAAAATCGTATTTTTTTCCCCGGTTAGTTGTTTTTATTTTAAATGTTGTTTCGAAAATCAAAAAATGACTTACATATTTACCAAGTAGATAAAATTTAATTTCAGAAAAGGTGCTACACTTATACATCGAAGCAAGTTTTCTAGGATAAAAGTGATATAAAGAAAAGAAAAAAAGTATTATTGTAAAAAAAATTAAAAAAAGGAAAAAAGTCGTCCGATGATCTTAGAAATTTTACCATATTTAGGTAAGTCCAATATCAGTATTATTACCAAGTTTCAAGTCTCTAAATGTATTTATAATCCAATTACAGAAAAAAAAATTTCCAAAAATTAAAATTCCTTAAAAGCTCAAAAATGGCTCAAAAGTTTTGGCCATAATACCGTAAGAGAGTAAATCAAAAAGGCAACAAAAAAGGTGTCGTATGATTTTTCGATTAAATTATTTTTTCTGGTAGAAAACATTGTCCGTGTTTTTATAATTTTATGAAATCGTGAAATTGTACGTTTTTCTACGGTTTTTTCCACATGCTTTTTTTTAAAAAAATGACGCCGAAAATCAATAAATGATCTCTCTAAAATACAATCTAGACAACTTGAACTTTCAGAAAAAATACTACACTTATACATAAGAGTAAGTTTACTAGGAAAAAACGTGTCCACAGATTAGAACAAAGAACAAAAAAAAAAAAAAAATAAACAGCATTCCAAAACCAAAAGCTCCCTCGCTACGCTCGGAATCAAAAAGTGTTGATGTTTGATGAATGAATATAATAATTGCTACGTTATAACGTCATTGATAATCTATTTTCCGGGACAGTATATATATAATAATATTATTACATGTGTATTTTGAGATCGAAACAATTCAATTTTGTTTTAACCTCTTAAAAGTTTAAGAAAAAATAAATAAGTCAGAATCAAATGTACTATCATTTTAATATACAATATTTGCTATTTTGTGTCTTTTGTTATGGAATTTACGTTATCGAAGTACTACATAGCTTACTCTATAATTCCGTTGTCCCGAAAAATAACTTTAAACAATGAATCACGATTAGGTATAAATCATAGACCTTATGATTAATAGACGAGCTTTCCGTATATTGCATGAATTACGAGCTGCGATCAAACATAAGACGTGACGTTAGTTGCATCACTCCGTAAAATTACATTGCGCAAAATAATATTATATTGGAATCGGTAAATAATCACATTGCATATTATCAAGAATTTAATGACATCTGTAATATAATTTTTATTTTTTTTATGTATAATAAAATCAATGATATTATGTATATTAACATATATATACTTTTATAAGTGTAAATTCAAATATGTTGATTAGTTCCGATTATTAGACCAAATCACACAAATTATAATCCATTTTTATTGTTAATAGTTAAAAAAAAAAAACAAATTAATAACGAATAAGGACATTAACTTATGACTTAAAAGCTGTATAATAATTTATTATACATTATAATTTATGAAATAACGTGATAAGAATACAGTTGTTTTACTACCTGTCGTATATTAGTCACTCAGTCAAAAAAAAGTACCTACCTTTTATATTTGACTGCGACATACATGCACAAAGCTCGACTATACGTCTATTAGTATAAGGTCTATGTGTATAATATTATAATTCCTATCGTATATTATGTAATATAGTATAGTCAACTACGCAACAACTCTAATTTTTTGAGGGTACCTATTATTTTTATTCGAAAAATAATATTTTAAACCATAGAAAAATTTATGTTCATAATTTATTATTATTTTTGAACAAGGGACTATAGGTGCAAAAGCAATTATTATTAAAATTGCACAGTAGTTAATATTTATAAATATTGTACAGACATTTTTTTTTAAAACATTTTAAGGGTTTTTAAATAAATGATTGAAATGTTTCGAATATTATTTATATAAAGAATGTAATAATCTGCCACATATCGAATAGGTGCCTATTTTACTAATTTGAAGTCTCTATAAGAATGATATTTTCATAATTTCAATAAAATAAATAAGTAGGTATAGAGTAACAAATTTATATGGTTTAAGGGTAAATTTTACAGGTGACAAATTTTTTTTTTTCATAATATGTGACAAAAATTGTTCGTTGATTAAATCCGCAGATTTTTTAATGGTTTTACCTAATTCTTTCGAAAATTAGCAAAAACTGCAGGGGATTTCCAAATATCTTTACGATAAATGTATAATAGATTTAAAGTATATAATAACTAAGTAAAATAAAATAATTGAAAATATTTAGTCATAGTTTTTTTTTGCCTGTTTATATTATCAACTGTAGAAATTATATTAACGAAGCAAAAATGCAATATATCATAAAATACAAAGATTATTTTATAAAGTATGATAATGAATAATGAAATTTATTATAGGTAGGTTTCAACCTATACTTTAATTTTCTCGTTATATTAGAGGTCTAAAGCTGATATTTAATTAATACTTATTCAAACGTTAATTATACTTGCATATTATAATTTAATAAAATATACCTAGTTAATTTTTAGGTTAATATATTTAGCTACTAATAAAATAACTTTGAATAAGAATAACAAGTTTAAATCAAGTATTTTAACGTTATGATTTTAATATTAATTTAACTTTCAAAATTATACAAACATTATATTTTCGTTTGCAATGAATGCATTTACTCATTATTTATTAAACACATGTGGGAATAAAATCGTAATAATAATTTTAATCATTAATTGTGTATAAGTAAATTATAATAAGGCTCGTAATTTAAACTGTTTTAAAGGAAAATATAATCGGATATATTTGTTTCTCAACAATCACCTACATAAATAATGTAATTCGTTCATTAATAAGTTAATGTACATATAATACCTATACCTCCCGTATTAAATAAAGATTTAATTTATAAGATTATAACTTTAAATTTTCTATTTTTATCTTTAGTTTAACGAAATATTTTATATAGTAAAGGTTATCGATTATTTAATGTTTAACAATGTGTGTATTACACGTATTAAATCAACTATTTAATTCATTGACGTTATTTTATATTATTATATCTGCAGTAGCATCGTACTTATCAGCTAGACTTCCAAGCACAACTGCACCGGTAAATACTCCAAACATGTAGCTCGATTGTGCTACACATCCCATCCATCGGTTATCGCAAATCATGTTCCACTGTAAATGCAAAAAATATTTAAGTTAAAACATTCTCACGTTGTAGTATATAATAACTATATTCAAATAAAAAAAATAAATTAAACATAAAAACTGTATAAGAAAAGTTATAATAATAATCATTGTTCGGGACTTTTAGTATTAATATATTTTTTTGGCTTGAAATTAAATCTAGCAGGGTGATATAGACATTTATGTTATTGTATGAGCTCAAATATAAAATTTGAATTTTTTGTTGCATATTTTCTATTTTGTATTATACGTAAGCAATTTTTGCAACCTCTATGATTTTTAATTAATTTTGCCTTTATTCATCATGTAATTTAGCGTAGCCAGGAATGTACAGTGAAACCTCCCTTAACGGACACCTCTATATAGCGGACGTTTTTTCGGGGACGGGAACATTTTCACTATTTATGTATAGGAAAACCTCTAAATACAGGACACTCTAAATAACGGACACTTTTATGACGTTGATATTAGTTATTTTTATCTTAAATTAAGAATTATTTTGGAATACCTGAATAAAAACCTGAATTATTAAGTTATCTTATGTGTACATTATTATACTGTATATGAAAATCTTATCTTATCCGTTCAGTCATTGAAATATTATCGCGTCAACGAAGTATTATAACTAATGCATTGTCCTATGTGCGTTTAGTTGTGTTTGTGATGCCAACGTTTATTGTATATTATGCCAACGCAATTTACTGGGTGTCTTCATCTTCAAAAAACATTCAACCCGAAACAGTGAAGAAATGCTTTTTGCGGTCCGGCTTTAGGCACCGTAATAACAATGTTACAGANCGGAAACTGACTACATAACACTAGACGATTGCGTGGAGACTTACGACGCCGATATCGAAAATTCATCTGATACTACGAGCATGTCTACAAAAAATGAAGAAGAAAGTGATGAAGAAAATGATGGGTCCGAAGATCAAGAAATTCCAAAAATAAGAAGTCTACGAGAGGCATTGCTAGCAGTAAAAGACATACGTAAATATATTTCTTCTATCGAGGTACAGAATAGTTCATTGTTCTCAAACACAGTCCAATTAGAAAATGCCTTAACATAAGAAATAACTACGCCTGCAATTAGTGAACAAACTAAAGTAACAGATTTTTTTCAGAAATGATGTATGTACATGATGTATTTTTAAGATGTATGTATTTAATTAATGTAAAAATAAAAGAAAAATTTAGGTAACTGTTTTTTTTTCATAAATGTTAGTTTTATCGTGTATTCAATTAATGTAAAAATAATATAAAATAAAATTATTGAATTTATTTATTTGTTAAAAAACAAGTTTTCCTCTAAATAGCGGACAAAATTTCGGCGACCGAGAGTGTCCGCTATTCAGAGGTTTCACTGTATATTAGTTTTACTATGATGTATTCTTTTTTTTTCTGTCTGTAAGCAATTTTTTACTAGAAGTTTTGGTCCAATAAAAAAATGAAATATTACTTTTTTTGTTGTACTTTGGACCTAGTTGGTGCATTGATTTTTCAATCAGTTTTCATAATAATTGAGGAAATTAACGGAAATAAACGTATAGGAAAAACAAACAAATTTACGGCATTGCCGATTTCATTATTTTAAATTTTTTCCAATTTTTTTTTACCAGTAATATTGTTCTAAATTTAAAGATTAGCATCTATTCTAAAAGAAATTGTATCTAGCTGTTAAATAAGAAAGTCTGTATTTTTCCGTGGCCCCTAAATTGGAATTTTGGTATTCTACCCAGGGGGATCATTTGTGCATCGTTTGGGCACGAATGTGCACGATATCCGGTCGTTTGTGCACAATTAATTTTGGAATTATTTAAGAAGCAAATTGGGGGGGACACACAGAAACCACCATTAGAAAGACTAATTTTATGCATCAATTATTACAATAATATTTAAAAAAAAAGCGTTCGATAAAACACACTGAATACTGAATTATATTGGTATTTTTTGGGTATAATATATTACATTACTCTTAGTACTATTTGCTACAGTTATATTTTCTCAATATGTGTGGAATAACCGATAGTTTCGGATATCGTGTTTTTCTAGAAAAAATGATGCACAAACGATCGCCCTGAATAGAATAATTACAAATTGAGGGGGAGGCACGGAAATGGACCCATAGTTCTCTTAACAATCAAGCCAAAAATAGAAAAAACATTATAAAAACGGATAGTTAATAACGGTTTCAATATTTTCAATTTTACTATTCGTTGTAATTCTGTTAAAAATAATTGTAGAACCTTGCTATTTTTACAAAATACTGTATAATATTGATTTTTCTAGACGTGGTAAAATGTTCAAAACGTTCTGGACATTTTTGGGTTATTTAATAATAGGCATGTGAGATATTTTGAGATTTTTTAGTTTTTATTTGGTAGGTATTAGGTATATGGATAAAATTATTTGATTTAACTGAAATGATAGAAAATATATTACAGTGTTCATTATAAGTTGTATTTAGTGATTCAAAAAAAAAAAACTAAGTGTAATTTAGTAGTTTTATTCATATGTATTTTGTATTAAATTTTGGCCAAAATTATAAAAATTATGGTTTTCAAAACATGTATAACCAAACTTCGCTCAGATACTCACGATCGTTTTTCATTTGTAATGGTTTATTATTGTTTACAGATATAAATTAAATAATTGTATGTCCTACCTTTTTTTTTTTTGCTATTTACCTGTGTAGCTCTAGTATGTTCATGATATGTATTATCAAATTCCCATTTTTCACATTTTATGGTTTGATTATATACGTTTGTTATTTTACACTCATCAGTTATAAAGAAGTCATCATCGAAGAACCCAGTATGATTTTCATATTGTATGCACCTATATAAACATCAGACATTAAACATTTTAAAATGTATGTATAAAATACCTATACAATTATTGAAATAAAAGGATTTTTAGAAAATATGCAGTATTTACGCTTTTAAACCAGCCATTAGTAAAAATATGCAAAATACATTTTCGGATAATAAGTTTAATATCTATGTAACTATAAAAAAGAGTTTATAATGAGGATGGGAACGGCCATTTCTAGGTGAGAATTTGTGAACGTAGAATACATAAGGTTATTTCATTTATATCTGTAAGCAATGATAAACTATTGTTTGGCGAAAGACGATTCCGAACGCAGTTCGGTAGTACATAATTTGAAGTGTCGTAATTTTTTTTGCGATTTTCGTTTAAATTTGGTTTCAAAACACTTTTTAACAAGTTTAAAGTAACGTTTAACGTTAAAGTACTATTTAGACAACTAGGAAAAAACGTGACCATAGACTAGGACAAAGAAAGAATGAAAGAAAGAAAGAAAAAGAAGAAATAAACAGCATTGTAAAACCAATAATTCCTTCGCTACGCACGGAATCTAAAATAGATTTTCACCGAACTATAAATAATTCAAAATTTTGTACAATTTGAATTGGATGTTTATCTAATCATTCAAAATTTCTATATTCAATTTTATAACATAAAATGCGTATTGCAAATGAAAAAACCTTAATTTTCGTAATGATGGACTTTGAAAGTGGTGTAATTTTTTCTAAATTACAACAAAGACTAAAAGAACTAATTACATAACATTAATATTTGAAATATACACTAAAACTACATTGATTCACCAAGTAAGGAACATTACACTATTTAAAAACAATATTTCAATAAATACTAGTTCTAAAACTAGTATAAATCTAGTACTAAAAAAAATCTCGAAAATCGGAAAATGTATAACAGAACCATTTTTAACAAATTTGTAAAATTATAGAATTTTTATGGCTATAAGAATCATTTATATTTAATTAAATCTTTATTAAAATTACGTTTTAAAAACAACGATTTATCGTTGATTTTAGTCAGTGACGTGTTTGTGCGGGGGGGGGGGAAGTTAAGTGTGATTTCTATACCGATAGAAGTTCTTACCATGTGGATGTTAAATAACAACAATTAGTACCTACTTATAATCAGGTACGGCGGCAACAGTCGTCAAAACCATCATATGTAGACCAGCTGTAAATGCCGATAAAAGATGAAGTAAAAACTGTCGTAGTTGATAGGATCCAAAATCCCCTAGAAACACACAAATGTACGTGTGAAAAGGTTAAGTATTTGAATAATAAGCAACAATAATAATATATTATAATTTACACCAATTTACAACATTTTGGTTGTTTATTAATATTAATGAGCAATACAAATAATACAATATAAAGCCATTTAAAGATAATGGTCAGCAGACTTTAAAGTGTTAAAACTTTAAAAGTAATTTTAAAAAATATAGGTTTTTGTATTTGGGTAATTTTAATAATTACAATACTAAAAACTTTTCAACCCGAAAAAATTGCATTTCCCTTAAATTTCGATTCATCGAGGTTCCACTGTATATTTTTTTGATAGAGTTTTTCTATTAATAATACCTATTTTATTGTTATTATGCATGGAAAGCGAATAAAATTAAACGGTCTTAAATTTTGTAGACGAGCCGAGGAAAAAAAGAAATGATTTCCCAAATAACAACAATTCAGGTTTCTTCAAAAAGGTAAAAACGAATGTAAAATAATACATTAAATTTCTTATATTTTTAATTTAATAAAAAAATATAAAGTGTAACATATAGTATATCCAAATTTAAAGTAACGCTTATACTTATCATACGCTCATATTTATATTAATTCGAGTTATTTATTGTGTTTCTTATGAGTTATGATTGATCGAGATCCGAAGTTTTCATGAAGAACCGTTATTTATTTCGACTTATGGAAGTTCTAATGTACGTAATGAATATTTTTAAAATTAAAACTAATTATCAATAACCGAATTTATAATACTTCAAAGTACAATTTTATTTATTATAATTTTCTTTATTATTATTATTATATACAATGTGGATCAACATTATTTGAAAAATGCAATACCTTTTGTTTTATCAAATATTTAATTTTGTTTTTATAAATAGGTATCAGAAGATATAAGGTATTGTGCTATAAATTCATAATTAAATTGTTCAAAATAATTTTAGATTTTGAGTGTAGCGAAGAACGTATTGGTTTTACTAAGATTTTTTTTTATACTGTGTACAAAAAAACGACCATTCTAAACGGTGTTGAACTGTAGTCCCTATTTGTTTAGTAAACCATGACATAAATAAGTGTGTAGTCCAAAATTGGAAATTGTGGAACGGATTTAAGAAGTATGTACTAAACAATAAAGACTAGGTGGTATTCATAGATTTATACATCTAAACGAAACATTCACCCCAATGAATGGGATGCATGGTCGGTCCGAACATATAAAAAAAGATAGGCTGATATAAAACCTTGTGTGAGGCAAATTTGCACTCTGAGAACAGCCAATTAAAAAACTCCGTTTATTATTTCACATGTTTCTGTCCTCGAAATGAAACTCCGCTCACAGAAATTCGTTTTTATGCTAAATGTTCCGTCTAAATGTATATAAGTCTACGTAAGTACCACAAATTAAAATACAACTTAATTCGTAACTAGTACCATTAGATCTACAGTTACGGATACAACACAAATACAAAACGGTCATAGACTAATGATATATAAATAGATCTTTAAAATCTAATACAAGCAAACCATAGTGGCATAAGTCCCCTAGACTAGCGTTTCTCAACCTTTTTTCATTCTCGTATCCCTTGATCTTTCACTGGTTTACGAACCCCCATTTTCCCTTTTTAGCTAAACCAAAAATAAATAGATGAGATCAGTGGCGCTGAACTAAAAATAAATTGGGAAGGGCAAAAATTATTTCTTGGTACCCATCCCCCTGCACTATACAAGTAAACATACCTTTTGGGTATTCACGAACCCTCACCCATCCACAAAAGGTCCCCCCTTAGGGGAACTATTGGGAATCTTAGTTTAGGCCCACCTAGCGGTCTTTTTCCTATAGGGTCTTCTTCAATGACCCGTTTAACTAACGCTCCCTGTTTACGCCATGCATTAATCTGCTCACCTCAGTCTTCGTTTGATAATCTCTAGGTATATTCGGCTTCTGAAAGAGTTCGGGGTTCATCATTATTTGGTTGTTTGCATTCATTGGTTTAACTATCGAAGACATTTTCCATAGAACTTTTCTTTCAAATATTATTAGTCTCGATTCTTTAGTTCTTCTCAGTGCACACGTTTCAGAGCCGAATAAGACATAGGACAATAATTGGTCTTAGAAGTGTTGTGTACATCTTAATTTTAGTTTCTGAGTGGAGTAATGAAGCTTAGGGTTTAACAAAGATGTTTTTATTTTCTATATGTACGCAATTTTTTTACTAGAAGACTTGCTCGGATTACTACGAGTAGCACTTTTTCTGAAAGGAAATTGGCATAGGGAGATGCTTTAAGGAAGTAATTTTTAGATTTTCTCAATAGTTTCCTAAAAAAATGTGAAAAACCGAGAAAAAACGGAAAAATGTACGAAATATAATAAATATAATTTTACGATTTTTTTTGTTTTTGTGAACAACTTTTCTACAAGCAATATTGCTCCAACTTTTAATGGCAGCCACGTTTATAAACGAAAATTTCACTAGGATGATACTTTAGAGAGGTCATTTTTTGATTTTCTCAAGAGTTCCTAGCAAATGTGAAAAACCGAGGTAAAACATAGGAATACCTGGAAAAACGTAGAAAAACTGGGAAAATTTGTACAACATTAAACTTATTTTATTAAAGAAAATATATATAATTTACTTAATTATTTTACTACAAAATGACATCTATATTGTTAACAAAGCATCACTATCAACTGAACTCCTCTCAGAATCATTTTTTCGTTAGTAATGGTTTATCGTTGCTTATAGTCTCCATTATCCTTGAACGTCTTTTTTTAATTTTGATATTTGCCAAATAGTAATTAAAGAATTATAGCAGTTTTGTTTTGATATTATTTATTTGGATGTATCCGAATTTGTTTCTGTTTAAATTTATGATGTACCCACTACACTGGTCAAATTGGTTCCCACTGTTCGCAGTAAGGTAGTCAAATACGCACATTTTCCTTCGCATTCTTACAGCTTCGGATTATTAACATAAAATTACTTGTATTTTATACTAAAAACACTTCTTTATTTTATATTCGGTATATATTGCGATAAAGATACGAATATTCAGATGGATTGACGTTATCAATTGTGGTATTTTAGCAATACTCCGATATAACATTATTGTATTACTTTGATAACTGTACAATATCTGCTGTAGTATGATAAAAGTTTAAAAATGTACTACATTATACCTATATTTATTGTGTTTATTGTTTAAATGTAGGTATTGAACGGAAACCAATTTGGCTCACCTTCATAAAGTACCTTTTTCAAACGGGAACCAATTTGGCATGTGTTAGTGACCAATTCTGATGTACGTAACACGTTTCCAACAAAAGTTGACCTTTCCCTTTTTCATCAAATGTGTACAGTCTTCTTTTCCATCAAATCAGATATGACTACGTTCCCACCAAAACAATTTCTATACTACGCTTATATTAAAAACTGTAAATAATATAGTTATAAAATATACAATACAATATAGAAAATATTAAATTTTAGTTATCGGATAAACCTATTTATTAATGATTAATGGATACTATATACTCATACTATTATATAATACGTTTATCGTACTTATCTTTTATATCGATTATAATTTATAATATTATATTAATATCTTATAAAAAAGCAAACAAATGTATATATACAGAGTAATTTTTTTATTATGAACCAGCAATTATCTTAGAGGATATTATGAGGATTTTAACACTAATATCAGATTTACCGTTTATGAGTTGTAACAGTTTAAGTTTAGACCAGAGGAGTAGGGAAGGGTAACTAATTGCCTACCTATGACCCTTCTAGGCAATTTATTACCCTTTTCCACTCTTCCGATTTAAACTTTTAAACTTTTAATTGTTATAACTCATAAATGGTAAATCTGATATTAGTGTTATGCATATCAAAATTTCTAGAAAAATATTCTCTATTCAAATCTGTGTTCAAAAAGGGGGTTTCTATTTAAAAATCAAAATCACTTATTTAAGGTATATGCAGTTATGGTAAAAAATTAAAAATGGTTTTAAAATAAAGCTTAAACGATTCCATAAAGATTAGAAAAAACAGAAATCAAGTTAACTTAAAATCCACATAGATAATTGCTGATTCATGATAAAAAAAATCACCCTTTAGCTAAGGTATACCATATTATTATATCATTTTTTTTTAAATTTGATAATTGTTTTAATAAAATATAATATTTTCTACATTAAACAATATATACACTATACAAATACTATACGATAGACTATATATCATTTTAATATTCTAAATGGAACGAAAAAGCTTATAGTTTTACAAATTTTATTGTATTATATTTTAATTTTTTCTGTTAACAACTTTTCTACCAGATATCTTGCTCAGATTTTTAAGGGTAGCACCTTTTCTGAAAGGAAATCGGTGTGAGGAGGTACTTTAAAGAGGGACTAGTGGTGGCGTTTGGAACTTGGTATACAGCGACGGGGACATTTTTAGAACAAAAACACATACGAGATGTGACCGGTTTAACCGGACCCGCCAAAATGCATGGAGTGGCGAGACTTACGTGTTTCGAACGCAAACCAGTATTAAACTGCCGCATTTAAATTATGTCTGTTTTCACATTATACGGAAAGACTAAGTTTAATTTTGTGCGATTATCTCATCTGCAAATAAAGTTAAATAATATGTTATCAATCTTAACTAACTTAACCAAATATTTGGAAAGAATTAATCTCCTGCAAGAAACAAGGATATATCTGATGAAAACATTGGTCCTCCCTATATAGTAGATGTGTGTTTCAGAATCATTAATGAGACTTTAAAAACTATTAATGCATCTTGCAGTAGGAAAATAAACTGTTTAAAATACCATCTTACGAAATTTTGCGTATTCCACGGACAGCTTATAGAAAAAAACATCAATATTAGAAGATTTAAACAAACAAAAGAATAGAAGACTTCTCCCCTCAATACAATGTCAAATTCTCAAATTTGTTGGTCATATTATAAGACGATATGGTCTTGAAAAAATCAATATCAAAGGAAATAAAAGGCAAGGCAAAAGAAATAGAAGACGTCTTTCTACTCAATTTATTGACCAAATCATAGATCTAATAGAAATCAGATCATGCGAAGCTATAAAACAGGGAAGTTTGGAGAAATATTAATAAAAATACGCTTGCTTAAATGCTTACGACTTGTAGAATGCTATCGAAGAAGAAAAAAATCCCTTGCAAATTTTTCTATTTATTATAGGTACGTCTGCATATATTTTTTTTTTTAACTTGGGTTAAATCGTATAAAATAAAATGAGAATGCAGGTACAATCTACAGATATTTTATCAGGATTTATAGTATATATAATTAATGTTTAATTCGTAAATAATATAAGAAAATGTAGCTAATATATGAATAATCTTAATGTTTTATGATGAATTATGTAGGTAACAAGCATGTCAAGTTATAATTAGATTTTTAAATTAAAAAAATATCTTATCTGTATTCTTTTATTCTTTTAAACTTCGAATATTCATAAATACCATATAGAAAACTTAAATATGAACTCATAATCATATTTAAATTATTTTTCTCTAACTAAAGTGCCTAATTAAAACAAATACCTATAAGTATAAACATAATACAAACAAAATCATAAATAAAATAATTTTATAACTAATCCTTTTTTATTTTTTTTTTATGAAGGTTATTGTCAATAAAAATGTTTACACAAGGATCTAAAAAAAAAAAAATATTTAAAGTGCTTTGCTAATCAGTGTTTAAAAACAATAAACTGCTACTTATTAAAGTTTGAACTGTAGCGATTTGTATGATATTAAAAATGATTACCTATCAATATACAGAGTGATCAATTCTGGGTAAGACATCACTCATTATCTCGTTAAATATTGCAAAGTCAGGTATTCAGAGATAATGGGGACATCGCCCATCACAAAATCATTAAATATACTATCAGATATCCTATCATATATGAATCATAATTCTGATGCTAAATTTAAAAAAAAATTTTCTTTTAATTTTTAGTCTTTTTTGATAAGATTGAAAACAGATATCTAGACACAGTGAAATTTACGAGAAAATATTTGTTGAATACATGTTAATGTATGTTGTATACACTAAGTGTATAAAAGGTAATATGATGTAGATAAAACTTGAATAAAGGTACTTGAAACAATTATATGGTAACAGATGTTTTAAAATATTCTTATTAACTAACTTAAAAATACTAAATGATTTTATGTTAAAATTACTCTTTTTTCTACCTTCTCTTAAAGTTAGGAAAACATAGTGTACAGAACTAGAATTATCCATTCGGCATTTAGTTTAAATTTATTAGAGATTATTTTATACCTACTTACCTAAAGTGTTTTTAACTTTTTTCCATATAAACTTTGACACCCCGTTTTAACTCATTGGTGGTTGAATTTGGGAAATCAATTTATTAACGATTGTTTGTATTGTAGTAGGAACCTCTGTGCAATGTGTCTAGACGCAACGGTTAGGCTGTGTTCTGATATGATAGTCAGTCAGTTTTTTTGACTTATACATTTTGATGTTGAAGAATGGGAAATATAATAAAAGGTTTTTTTATGCCATGTTAACTTAATAAAGTGTAGTAATGAAAGAATATTAAAAATAATAAAATCATGTACCTAATCTAATGTAAATTAATGTTATATGCTACAACATATTAATTGTAATTAACATGGGATTCCATGTTTCCGTGGTTCCATCAACATATTTTTATTTTAACCAGTGGCAGCGCGTCAGAAAACTATTCGAAAAATCAAAAAAACGACTATCTTACTCACAAAGAATATAGAATTTAAAATAATGAAATCGTTGTGCAGTAATTTGAACAAATTTATTATTTAATAACTTATTTCTCGTTTTTTTTGGTTTTCTCAATCATTGTGAACACTACTGTAGATATGAAAAATTGATTTTCTATGTCAGTATATATATTATTAAAAAGAACAAAATTAATCTCCTATAGTTTTTCAATTGGAGAAAAATGTCTAGTAAAAACATCGTTTGCAAAAATTAAAAACAATTGATACGTCACGACGTACCGTAAATATTTTCCATTTATTCTATAATTTTCTTTTCGGTTTTTCCAAATTATTTTGAAACTTCCTTAGAAATTCAAAATATTACCGCCTTAATCCACCAATTAGAGAAAATTATCTTTCAAATAAAGTGCATCGGATCAAAATTTCTGGTAGATATATTGCCAATAAATCCCTATGCTCCGAATCTAAAATAATAAACATAAAAAACACAACCAATAGAACCTTCGCACCTTCGAAATCTTATTAAGGTCATTTATTCCTGTATGGTTTTTTTTCTCTATGATCATTTTTATTACCATTTTTTTTGGCAATATACTAACTATAGTAATTTTAGTCTTATAATTTAAATGTATCTCATAGGCATTTTTTCTAGAGGAGAATATAAAATATTTCATTAATAATGTCATTTAACTATTTAAAAATAATATATATATATATATATTTTTTAAATAAATTATGTATCTGTCCATGATTACTCATTATGAAATTTATTTCCAGGTATTTGTAACCAAAACAAAATTGTACTAATTAATAAATTTAGAGTTTGTTCGACCATATTATATTATTTATAACAAGGCAAAATATATTTATAACATATTCTATTTCCACAATACTACTAACCACAGTTGGATCATGCTACTAAAAATAATATTGAAATGTGATAAATCATAACCTCAATTTTATAATATCTATTCTGTATTTATATGAATATTATCTATCTAAAATGATTTCATTTGTATCTGTAAAGTTTGTGTGTTAATCCGTAAATACGACATTACAATTTGTAAACCAGTTATTTGTTACCCTGTTGTTGATGAGTACACTTACCGTTTATAAAGAAGAAATTTAAAGTATGTATTTAATTTATTTTTAAATTTTGAATAGAGCGAAAAAGCTTATGATTTTACAAAGATTTGTATTTTTTTTTCCTGTGAACAACTTTTCTACCAGCAATTTTGCTCCGATTTACAACGAGAGAACTTTTCTAAAAGGAAATATTACTGGGAAAAAATTTTAGGGAGGTAATTTTTTGATTTTCCCAGGATTTTTATCATCAAATGGAAAAAACCGGGGAAAAGCGGGGAAATGTATAAAATGTAAGTATTCATTAATATTTAATTAATTATTTGAGGGTACTGTGAGAAACTACGTTACTTTGCTTCTTGTAATTATGCCTATGTTATTAAATGAAAATAGAAATGGGGCGCTAAAAAGTGTATACTTAGGGTGCCAAAATCGTAAATATGCTTTTGGTATTTATTTAACTTAAAATATCGACTAGATAGGTCTATAAAATTATTTGATATTACTTTTAAGTTACTGATTAATTGACGTTTATGTTGTAATTACATTTTAAAAAAAAAAATGTTGATATAATAACTATAATAATTTAATCAACACTATTGATTACGAAGACAACAATTTGTTAAAATGTGATAAACAGTAAGTTGATACTTGGTATCCTAGCTATTAAAAAAAAAATGATGTTAATAAAATAACAATACGATTCATTCTGACAAGTATGCATGTAAAAATAATAATATACACATTGTTTGTGTATTCCATTATAGATAAGTATAACTTTTATTTAAATTCATCGTACGAGTTACATAGTTTGAATATAGTACTGCATAGTGGATTAATCTGTATATAAGTTTTTTTGAACAAAAAATATTGCTGTATAGTTAAATGTTAAACTTATTCTAGAATTCGTGTAATAATTGATAATCAAAGAATTTATATTATTATCGATAATAGTATTTTCTAGGTATTTAATAAAACAATTTGTCAAAGTATTTTTTAGATTTAATCATGTTTTATTTTAACTCAATATAATTAATTTTTTTTTTAAATATATAATTAAAGATACATAATATTGATCTAAATTAGAAAATAATTCTTAAAGTTCTATACTGAAGTTTTCTAAACATATAAGTTATTATAATAACGCAAATAAATCGAGTATAAACCTGATATATTATATTATAAAGCTGTCACCACCAATAGTCATTATCTCTGCAATGGCCACTTAATTGTATTTTATTCGTTAATAGTATAATTTTAGATTCTGAGTGAAGCGAAGAAGCTTATAGTTTTATAAAGATGTTTTTTTTTTTATCTGTGCGCAACTTTTCTATCAGAAGACTTGCTCAAATTTTTAAGTGTCGGACCTTTTCTGAAATCGGTGTGGGAAGGTACTTTAGGGAGGTCATTTTTCGATATTCTCAAGATTTTTCTTATCAAATTTGAAAAACCGAAAAAATGAGACCCAAATATTGATCTCGGTAAATTTCCCTGAAATGCCGTGATATTTCACTTGGCCAAAATTGCCACGGTAATAAATTTCATTAAAATAATTGTGGTGACACTGTACAATCTGATTCTGAAATATAAACCATAATAAATGATAACAAGTCCGAGATATCAAACAAAACAAAATATGTTATATCAGAAATGGGTCTCATGGCGATCAAAAAAAGTTTGGCGAAACCCAAAATTGGGTCTCATGACAAAATTGGCAAGTTTACAAAAACTAGGGAAGCACTTTCAGAGATAATTTTTTGGTTATCCCAAGAGTTTTCTCAGTAAATTAGAAAAACCGGGGAAAATATGAAAAACATAGGAAAACTGGGAAAATCGGTACAACATTAAACATATAATATTAAAAATAATATATAAAGCCTATTTAATTATTTTACTATAAAATAAAATATATTTTTGACAAAATATCATTTATCAACTGAACATCACTCAGAATCGTTTTTTCGTAAGCAATGGCTTACGAAATGGCTTATCGTTGCAGGTATACATTTAATTATTAATATCAGTTCCTTTCCTCATTATCCTAGAAAGTCTGTTTTAATTTGATTATTTTATATAGAAAAATTTATCTACATTAATAATTTATTTACTGCGTGGTTTTAATTGTTACAAAAATATATATAGTATATAGGATGGACATAAAATAGGAAAATATAATTTTAAAATATCAATGTTAACTTTTCACTCCATAATGTTCTTAAGTCTATGAAATTTAAACTAAGTGTTAGTAAACTTATAATGTATTTATAGTTAAATTTTAATTTTTTTTTAACAACCATAATTATTAGAATAAATCAAATATTAATAGAAAAAAATTAACAACATTAAAAATAAACATATGAGTACCTTAATGATTACTTAATAATTAAATAAAGATTGATGTTTAAAGTTAATCATGATGTATACGTTTTTAATTAGCAGATATACGTGTTTAACATTAGTTTTTTAATAAACATACATAGGTGTAGGTATCATTACATATCATAACAATTATAGGTTTTATAACAGACATTTTTTTTAAAATTAAAAATTTCCAAAATAGTAATCAGTTAAATTTTCATTTATTTAATAAAAACTTATAACTCTGATACGTGTATTCAATGTGCACTATACTCATACATATTTGTGCTGTGAAACTGATAATTTAAAAGTATAATAATTATTTAGGTAACACACGGTGTCATTGTACGTTGCACATATAAACACTTGGTACCTACTTATATAATAATAGGTAATGATGATAAAAAAAAAACTCTGTAATTTGTATCGTTTGCTAACAAATTATTTTTCAAATTTTAAATTGAATACAGCAACTAGTAACTACTGCGGGTTATAGTTTAAATGAAGATAATTCTCTGTAGAATTTATACGAATTTGAAACAGTTGTATTCACATTTTTTACATTAAAAACTATACTTACCCAAGTAATATGAGCACCTACCTATGCAAAATAATAGTAAAACTATTCTGGTTGAAATCACGAATACATTAATTGACCGTATTGATATTAGTTTTACATTCAACCATATATTGAACCATATATTCAACAGTTTCAACAATTAACTTTTTATTTGATTACTTATTTAAACATTTTAAATTTGCATAAGTTTATAATTAGTTGCAAACATTTATTTACAACATAAATCGAATTCTACGAATATCTATTCTAATAGAAAAAATACTTAGGAAGAAGAATTTTTCATGTAATAATTACTTCAAATTAGCCATTTTCCATAAAAAAAAAAAATGAAATCAACAACCTTTGATACAAATAAATTATGCATTTTAATTTACAATAATAAAGGCAGATGTAAAATGACCTGCCTAGTAATCGTGCAAATGTCAGGTAGACTGGCTTATGAATTGCCTGACGTGTTAAAAATGAAACATGTTATTTTATGTTATTTAACAAAACAAATAAAATGTACAAAAAATAGTTAAATAATTGATGCTTGTGCTGCATAAAAAACTAAGTTATAAATTTCTATTTATTGATAGCAGAATCATAATAAATGTAGACTATGGTATAGTCATTTTTCATAGAAAAAATTAGAACAGAGGTACTGGAAATTATTTTTGTAATAGAATCTGATATCGATAATTTACTTTTGTAATATTTTCTATTTTTAGAAGACTTTCCTTATATGACATGGAGTATTAAATGACTATGAGCGGATCGAGGAATGTATTGGTTTAACAAAGAGAAATTTGAGTTTAATGTAGTATTTTTTTTTTAAGAATTTTAATATCAAATTTTGACGAAAATCGTAAATATTACGGACTTTTAAAACTTTTTTAACCGAAATTCGCTCAGAATCGTAAAGATTAATAGTTGCGAACAGATATATTAAACTTCTCTCAATATCTCACCTTTCCAACTTTTAACTTACAAGAGTGGCCCACCCATCATGCAAAGGATTTCCATTTTTTTTTGTACTTACCAAGGCGATTTTATACCTAGTGGGACCAAAAGCGGCGAAATCCTAAGAAAAACCCAAGTGACCAACAATATATTATGCAGTTTAATCATTTTTAGACTCACGAGAGTAACTTGGTTTTACTCTAATGTGTGTGTTTTTTTTTAAATTACGTTTTTTGTTCACAACTTTTCTACCAGAAATCATTCACCGATCATAAATTTTAGTGATGGATTCTGGTAGGAAATTTTGTCAAGTTGATGCACTGAAGTTCTGATTTCATTTGTTTGAATTTTTAATACATATTTTAAACTTATGAAGTTATGAACTAGCTATCGTCAAAATTGAAATAAATATTATTTATTTCTAAGTTTTTGTTTAAAATATTGTCCAATGCAAGTTACTCAATTGTATTTTACAAAAAAAACAAAGATACAATTTGCACTGTATATTACCTATAATGTGCTTATAGTATGTGTTCTGGTTGAAATATTTTTTCATCCAAAAATATACAATGGTAGGAATATTAAATGTAGTTATTAGACGATAAAAGTTTCTAATAATCGCATTAATGTATTTTTTATGTTATTATGTTGAGAAGAGCTAAACCAGTGATCTCAAACTTAAATTAGTAATGGCCATATATTTATACGTTCAAGATTCGTGGGCAAAACAAAATGGTTTCGACCTTTTTACCTCACTTTTTTTTTTTACGCAATCCAAAAAAAAAGAGTTGATACTGGGGATAATGTTGTAAGTAGGAAGTAGTATACATAAAGTTATTTAATTTATACCTGTACACAACGATAAACCATTAATAATGAAAAATGATTTGGAGCGAAATTCTGTCTTATCAAATTTTGAAATTTCATAGTTTTTACAATTTTCGTCAAAATTTGATCTTAATGCGATTATGAAGAAAAAAAAAACTAGTCTATTAAACTCAAATTTCTTTTTAAACTACTAAGTACAACTAATAATGTACCTTGTGTTAAATTTGGAAGCATTGCTCTTAAGTCATATAATTTTAATAGCAGATACCTACCAAATGAAAATACATATAAAAGCATGAAAATATAAAATACCTTTAAATAGCCTAGAAATATAATATTTTGAAAATTTGATCAAGTCTACAAAAAGCCAATATAAGTAGTTTGTGAAATTAATTGTGACTTATAATGTAGTCGTTTTTTTTAGTTAAAATTTTATTGAAAATTGTAAAAAATCATGACATTTAACAATATTATATTCAATCAAACTCCGTTCAGAATCATTCTTCGTTTTCAATGATTTATCATTACGTACAGATATAAATTCATACATAACTAATAATTCAAAAATAAATCAAATTAATTTATGAATCCTATCTTCCTAACTTTCTACCAAAAACAAAAGCACAACCATCAGCTTATTTTTATTAATGTTAAAAAAATATATAAATAAATGCGTTGCCTGGAGTATTATAATAAGTGTAATACGATCGGTTTCGAATTAAAAATTCATCATCAGGTATATCACAGTCAAAATGTAAAACACGACTCATTTCTATTTATATATTTTTTTACTATATTTATTTACGAGTATTAACCATTTTAGTAATTTTGTTTTTAGTTTATTATTTTATTATTTGATGTTAAAAATTTAATCACATTTTCAAAACATACTTATCTCAAAATCTAAAAAAAATATTCCAGGGAATTATTGAGTTATGGATATTCATTCTTATTTTATTTTTCTAATAAATAAAATATGTTGAATCTTTTATCCATAATACTTTCATATAGATATTATTGAATGAAAATATAAGTTTAAAAGAATTATAGAGGAAGGACTATTTCCCCTTTCCAGTGCAATAAGTCCTCGTAGGACATTTTGTAAATACTTTAAAGGGGTGATATGGTATCCTCCATCTAAATATTTATAATTTGGCTAATGGCTATATATAATAAACTAAAAAACTAACCAATGGTTTTTTTTTTTAAATTATTATACTAAATAATTATAATAGCTATTACCTATCTATGTATATGAACAAATAACTTTAAATTCGTTCTACATAAATAAATTATAATACCTAATATAATATCAACAATTACCTAACTGAGTTTACAATGGCAAAAGATTTCTTTAAATTAATTCGTTATTTGGTTGGATTGGTATACTAACTGAATTTATGAATAAAACATAAACAAATAATAGATAACTACACGGACAGATGTATATATTATATCGTTAGTTACTTTACCTACTTATGTGCATGACGCCTGTAACAAAATATAATATAATAAGTAGGTACATCAGTAATACAAAATGCATAATATACGTACCTATATAAATTATATTTATTTGAAAATAAAATTGTAGGTAGGTACACATAGTTGATTGATTTCTCTATACCAACGTCGCAGTTATGACGGTCAGCGAAGCCCTAAAGGAATTTTTCATAAGAAAACAAAGCTAACCCTGTAATATATTGCTTTGCGTCAATGTGAAATTGTGACGAATGTATTTTGGCCGATTGATGTTAGTTGGAGTATATTTGGCTTCATTCCATTTAAATGTATATAGAGTGACATAAAAATTAGAAATACTCAAAAGCTATTGCTAAAATAATTATAGGTACCTATATATCAATTGAAATATAATGACGCAACAAAATAAAGTATTTGATTAGGTATTACGCCTTTTTTTTTAGTAATCTAACCCACATGCACCTTTTATATAATAATTACATGTTTACAAACCATACGTACCTATATAATACCTAATCATTATCTAGTTTAGTTATATTTTCGTTACATATTCATCTTGTAAAATTACTATGTAGGTACACGCATTTTAATTTATATTTTAAACGTGTTAAATATATTATATATATAACACATACATTTTATTTATTGTATAGGTATTGATATTTTTAATGACTTCCGTTTCGTTTTAACCATTATTTTGAATCAATCTACAATAATTAATAAGGTTTTTAAGAGAAAAAGATTAATTAAATATGTTATTTAAAATGTAAAAATCGCATTTAAATTTAAATTATACAAAGATAAAATAATAATAATTAGCAACAGACTATCAATTACAATATTTTTATCAAACAGTAGACAACCTGTACATACATCTGTAGTAGGTATATATTTTATACGATTACCAGATCCGATATTTTTTAGAATTTCGTTTTATATTATAGGTACCTTAAAATTAAACACTAATGGCAATGTTTTATAAAAGTATAAATTGGTTGGTATACAATAAATTCATTTGTATTTGATAACTATAGTAAATATAATTTTCGTTTACACACATATATATATATATATATATACATAGATTAAAAACACGTGTTCATTAGATATAAAGTTGATTTTGTAATATGAATAACTTAATGTAGATTATAAACTATAGGAACTCTACAGGTATACTAATCATTAAAATTAAGGTCATTATTATTCATTAGATACATTTTAATGTACATACAATATGATAACCTAATAAATATATATTATATTTATAGTTACATTATAATAAAATTATGTTTAAAACTGGGAAAGAATAATACATATTTTATTGAACTTTTAGACCTTGATCATATTTTTAATAAATTATATTATAAGTACCTATACTATAATATACCTACCTACATATTTAGTGTGTAATACAATAAATTATACTTACTCATTAGTTGATTATACCAGTCAATATATTGATTTTTTACTTAAATGTTATTTATATTTTGTTAAAATTGCAATGAATAATACAAAAATATAGTCATTTTGTTTTCTTACATTTCTTATATTATTAATACTAAATAAATATATATATATTGGTATTAGGTATAACCAATACCAGTATGTATATATTCATTAATTTATTAATTTACCGAGTAGAGCCTCTTTTTTTATATAAACATATTTTAATGAAAAGTAAAAATGTTCAAAATGAATAAATTTAAGCATTACTTATTTAAAGTATTATTTGGATTATATACTTAAATACCTATATACACACAAAAAAATCATTCAAATAAAACATACATTTTATTACCCAAGGTTTAATATTCTTTGATGTTTGAAAATTATAAAGTATAAATTACATATTTTATATTATGCTTAAGTATCAGAGCATAGGATTATTAAACCTTACTGGGTTAGTTTTATTTTTTAAAGAATAATATTAGTTTTAAAATATTACAGTACAATCGTGTTTAAAATAATAGTATATTTTACTTTAAATACCTATGTAATAACATGTTTAAAATTGAACTTAGTTTACTATCCAAACCTAAATAATAATAATAGTAAAATTAGGTGCCTTTATTAATAACTAGTATTTAAATTTTAAATGTTATTTCTTACCTAAATTATCCATAAGGAAATCGATGCTAGCACTTTTTTCCATTTTTGAATTTTGATGCACTAATTTTTTTTTACGTTTTAAACTTAAATTTAACTAAATTAAAACAAACAAATTTCTAGTTTAAATTAATAAATAAATCAAGGATTTCATTTTGAAATGTTATTTATGTGAGAATAATGCGTTAAGGGCAGTGGATTATAAGCTGTTTTGAGCGTCGCAGTCAAATAGAAACTATAGCGCGAAGTAGTAAGTCAGCACTGCTGCCATGTCGGATTACTTAAGAGAACACATGGGCTCAGAATTTATCAATACACTGAACCGACTGATACACGCGATACGATAACATTTTAAATATATATATGTATATTCATATATAATATAATAGTCACATACAGAGTGCGTCAAAAAAAAAAATAAAAAATTAGGTAAATATATATATATATACTACCAATATTATATTACCTAAGTACTCTTTTCAGTTTTATATTTATTTAATAGTTTTTAAACAATACAAACATTTAACCTATGTATCATAAAATGTAGATTTTTTCTGAAGGTAATACATTTTCCTAAACTATCTACTTATTAAACTAAATTAAATTAATTTAAATTTAGTTTAACACTGTACTTAGATAAGTTATGTACTTATGTATATATAATAAACACATAATGAATTATCTAACACTAAACTTTTATCTAATTGGATACAATTTAATGTCAATTATTGTTGGTTAATGCATACAGTATACACTTTAAGTTATTATTTTTCTTATTTATTTCTACTTTTTAATAAAAATATGATATTATTATTTTTTTTTTTTTTTGCTTACTTTTATTTTCATATCTATTTTTTTTCTTTCTTGATATTTTTTCCGATACCCTTATATTCATTAAATAAAAAAAATAGAATGCTTTTCTAAAAACAAGCAATTTTAGATTGATAAGTACCTACTTAATAAAATATCAAACATAACTAATTATGACAAAAATAAGCAATGTAAAAAAAAAAAACTGCTATTACTGCTGTGTGCGCCAATAATGTGGGTGGAAAGTTGGAAAGGTAGGATACATAATGTAATTTAATTTATGTCTGTAAGTAGGTATACTAAGCAACGATAAATACCATTGCTAACTAAAAACGATTCGGGCCTCTTGTTGCTTTTCTATTGAAGAAATACATCTGATAGAAAATATAAGCCGCAAAAACTTAAAAAAACGAATCATAATGCCGTAAGTCGTTAATTTATAAATTTTCAGTTTTCGTCTTTTCCGTTTTCTTTTTTTTTTTTATGAAAAATACTTGGAAAATCAAAAAATGACTTATTTCGTCAGCAACTAGATCCAAAATGCAACAAAAAAATAAAAACGTTTAGCATTTTTTGACTAAAGCAATATTTCTAGTAAAAAATATAATTCGTAAAAATTAATAACAATGAAATCAGTAATGCCGCGGTGCTCCATACATATTTGTCCGATAATTTTGTTTTCGATTTTTCCCAATTATTTTGAACATCCTTTGAAAAATTAAAAAAAACCCTCTTTTATGCACTGTGATAATCGAAATATTTGACACTTAAAATAACTTTTATTCTATTCAGTATTTTTTTAAAAATAATTATTGTGTATAACTGTTACAGATATTTGTTACAATACTTATTACAATATAACTATATGTAGTTGTAAACGTTGTTTCTCAAAACTAACTGATTACTTAAAAGTTAACAACAAACTCTTGTTACAACCCCAAAAATGTTGTGTTTTCTAATGTTTTTTGTTGATTAAGATAAAACGAATGCAGTAACTACTGATATGGTTATCCATGAATTTATGAAAAATTAAACGACCCAACACGTAAATTGAATTATAATTTACATTAATTGTTGTGTAATTGTAGGTATACAACTACCATTACTACTATAATATACTTGTGTATACCTACTTACACTACTAATACTTACCTATGTTTGTTGTAATTTTTTTTAAATTTTATTGACTAATATATTAATAGTTTAAGTAACAAAGAAACTAATAACTATTGTATTATATTTGTGTTGTTTGTAAATAATATATATCTGTATAGGAATTAAGTAAATTAAATATGCTACATGTGAGATTTAGTTTTAGAGCCTATGACTAATTTATTCGATAATTTAACGTGCGCGAGTTTTCTATCCATATTTTATAAAGGTTTAATTATCTAATATAAATTTTGAAACTTTTTAAATTCTAAAATTTAAAAATAATAATGGTAGGTAAAAGTTAAATGGTTTTATAGTTTATTTATGCGATGTCTTTCAGTGGGCTGTATAAATTATGAAATTTTAATGTATGCACAGATTTAATTTTAGTACGGTATTACGGCCTAATTAAATATACAAAGTCATCATCTTTTCTTTATGTAATAATTGTATGTAATTTCATATAATGTTTGATTTATTATGAAATAAAATGTTATTATTATAGTACAGTTTTTAGAAGATGGTGATTCATTATTTTGAAAATTTTAAATGACAATACACTCACTTACATATAGGTATGTGTTTTACCTAAGTAAACATGAGATAATAACATTGTACATTTTTTGTATTTTTACCATTTATAACACAAAGATTTCAAGAGAATAATGTACACGGGTTAACGTAAATTATAATTAAATAATTAAAATAAAATTTGATATTTATTCAAGAAAATTTTAACAAGAAAATTAAATTAAATAATTATATGTAAATTTCTACTGGAAAATAAAATGAAATACGAGTTATGCAATATATTTCTACTATTATATATACTATTATATTATTATTATCTAGATTATTTAAAAAAAGTTAAATTCATAACACGAAAAAATAATAAATTTTACTACCTGTTGCTTTATGCCTAATAGAAAAAAAATAACATTACACATATGTTAATCCAGTGAAAATCGTAATTTTTAATAAACTTTAAATGATTGTGTCTTAAGTTGATAGGTAACTGTTTAGATAAAAAAAATTATACCGAAGAAAGTTGCCTGCTAAAAATAGAACTATACGGCCTATTCGAATCTGGTGTTCAAAGCATGTGTTAGGTACTATTTGTAGTCAGTTGTCTTGCACACGCGTACAACGAAAATATTAAAAACTATAAATGTATCCTGAAATGTGTATTTCAATACCCCATATTACCTCTCAAAACCCGAATTTAAATCCAAGGTTATGCATCCTAAATATTTAGTGGTATATAAAATACGTGACACATAATACACAGAGTGATTCAATTATTACGAACAGGGAAATTTTCTTAGAATAAGTGAATTTGATTTTTGGATTTTAAATGGAGCAAAGAACTATAATTCTACAGAGATGTTTTTTTTTTTTTTTTATCTGTGCGCAACTTTTTTACCAGAAGACTTGCTCGGATTTGTACGTGTAGCATCTTTTCTGAAAGCAAATCGGCGTGAAGAAGTACCTTCAAAAGTAATTTTTTGATTTTTTCAAGAGTTTTCCCAGAAAATGTAAAAACCGGGATAAAAATAGGAAAACCGGGAAAATCGTAAAAAAAAAAAAAATGGGAAAATTTGTATAACGTTAAACAAATTCTATTAAAAAATATATATAAAGCATTTTTAATTATTATATTATAAAATGATATATATATATTGTTAACAAAACATCACTATCAATTGAACTTCGCTCAGAATCGTTTTTTTGTAAACAATAGTTTATCATTGTTTACAGATATACATTAAATTTCCATCTATATCTTGCCTTCCCAATTTTCCACCTACACCAGTGGCTGCACTCGTCCCCATTATCCCCTTATATTTAAGCTTTAGTTTTTTTTTAATTATTTATTTAATGAAAATTTACAATCTATACAAGCAAGTATAATAAGTAAATGAGTGGAACACAAAATGAGGCGGTAAAAATACAAGAAAAGAAAACAATAAGAATGAATTCCACATTAGTTTCATTATTTTAACGCCTGAACATATAAGCGGTAATGGTAATAGGAAAAAAAAGCACTGATGAAAGAAAAAAATATTTATTTAATATTTACCTACTACAAAAACTACAAACAGATATTCTTACAATAACCGCTATTGATAAATAGACTACAATTAATGTACTTTATTTTGTATTTTTATGTATATATTTATTTATTTATAGGATTATTTAAAAATCCTGAATCTAAATATAATATATATTTGGTACTTATACCTACAACATATTATTTTATACTATTCTATATAGGGTTTTTTAAGCAATGAATCAGAAAAATAAAGATAAGATAAATATAAATATATATAAATTAATAAATTTCTATTCTGATGTGAATTGAGAAGATTTTTTGGTCATTTGTTTCGTTTCCAGCTTTAGTTTAACCCTATTTTCAATTTGTTACCCCTACTTCTTATACCTGAAATGTGTTTTTACTTGAGATTTTTAAATAACAACACCCCTTTCAATCACAAATTTAAATAGTGAATATGTTTCTAGAAATTTTAACATGCATAACACTTATATCAGATTAACCGTTTATGAGATATAAAAGTTTAGAGTTTTAGACCAGTGGAGTAATAAGGAAGTGTAATAAATTACATATCTATCGCTTGCTGATTCATGATAAAAAAATCACTCATTATACAGTAGGTGTACTAAAAGAAGTTATATAGATCATATTTTTAATTCGATATTGTTATTTAATGTGAATAAACTGTTTGAAATACATTCCTTAAACTACCTAGCTTTAATCTTGAGATTACTGACGTTTTTCGTATATTAACATGTACGTATTATATTTGAATTATTATAGGCTAGTACTTACGTTCCAATAATAGTATTTTTAATTATGGTGTAAATACAATAAAAAACGACAAAAAACTTCTTAACTGTTACATTTACACAGTATAGGTTTCTGGTATATCCTATTTTGTTTATTCAGTGAAGAATATTCGTAATGGCTGGACATTTTCCTGAATACTTATAATGTTATAAAGATATATATAGCTCTAATACATCTAATTACAACTTCCCACCTACAACAGTTGCTGCACCCACATACAAAGCAATTCCTTCTTTTTTTTATGTAAAAAAAAATACTGAATTATGTAAAATTCTCTTTGGAAAATTAAACGTTCTATAGTTAATATATTATAGATATAAATATATGTATTATATTATTGTAGAATACATAATTATTCACGTCTTTACAGAACATTCAATATGTATTATGTGTTTGTATTTTTGTAAATTCTTTCTTAAAGAATTATAGAATTAAACCATTCCAATTTTTTTTTTTTTTTAATTATATTGAAACTACATTTATTGATAAAAACCACATAGGCACTTACGTTTAATTTCTAAAATCACTGATTACAATTTCACAATTGGTTTATGGTCTTTGAATTATAAATGCCTGGTATGGAACGATATTCAAAAATGATTATGACAAACATAAATTAATTAATGCAACAAAGGCTCAGATGCATATAATATAACTCAATGTTATTTAATATACGAGTATCATAATTGAATGTTCGTAGGAAACTCAGACATTGTATTATAAAGGGGTGTTAATACTCCTAATTCTAAACATTTAGGGTTTAAAAATTAAAAAAAATACGTCCTAGGATAATGGGGACGGGTGCAGCCACTGTTATAGATAATTTAATATATACCTGTAAGCGACAATGAACCATTGATTACGAAAAAACGATTCTGAGCGGAGTTCAGTTGATAGTGATGCTTTTTCAACAATATATATGTCATTTTATGGTAAAATAATTAAAAATGTTTTATATATTTTCTTTAATAATATATGTTTGATATTGTACTGATTTTCCCAGTTTTCCTATGTTTTTCTGGGTTTTCCTATGGCTTATCCCGGTTTTATACATTTGGTGGAAAAACTCTTGGAAAAATCGAGAAATGACCTTCCTAAAGTACCTCTCTTTTCAGAAAGGTGCTACACGTAGAAATCCGAGCAAGTCTTCTGGTTGAAAAGTTGCGCACAGATAAAAAAAAAAAAAACAAAGAAAAAAATAAAACGTCTTAGTAAAACCATAAGTGGTTGTAGTCAATCGGTAAAATAAATAAAATATCAATGAATAGAATATGGCATTGATATTCGTTTTTGAGAATCCTAAAAATCATAAGAAAAATTAAAAAAGTTTTATTTTAAGGTCATTGACTACTTAATTCAAGCAATGCCAAATTGTTTACATTTTTATTACCATGTATATAATATATAAAGGTAAATACATA
The DNA here is from genome assembly GCA_902439185.1 of Cinara cedri. Classification (NCBI taxonomy): domain Eukaryota; kingdom Metazoa; phylum Arthropoda; class Insecta; order Hemiptera; family Aphididae; genus Cinara; species Cinara cedri. Next base: position 931,156 of record CABPRJ010001444.1, on the reverse strand, counting down.
CAATATATACTTACTTATTTTTAGCTGACATTTGCGCGTAGGGTTTTTGACGTCAACAAATGGAAAATCGGTCGCATTGTTTTCGCTGTTTAAGTACCTGCATTATTTTACAATAATAACTATTAACTACATGTACGCTCAACTATTTTATCTAAAGACACAATATAGTTTTATACAAACTATATTAGTACCTATATTATTTTTAGGGTGTGGATTATAATTAAAATTGCATTGTTTTTTGAAAGTCTTAAAGCAATGCTTTTAAAGCACAAAATAGTTTCATATATCAAAGAATAAAAATTTGATATTTTAATTTTGCATTTTTTTTATTTGTAGAAAATTTGTTGAAATTTTAAATGCGTTTTTCTGCGTTTAAATGCGTCTTTACTGGTATTTTTGAAATTTCCATAAATTGTAGACCGGATATTCCAATTTTCTATCGACTGTATAATTTAAAGTTTGGTTATAATCTACAATATAAATAATAATAATATGTTCACTAATGTAATATGACTAACTTGCCATTTGATCGCTGCTGTGTGTGTATTTTGTTTAATGTAATACAAATGAACGTTATGAAAAGCGAATTAATTAATTAACTACACACATTTTTACCTCACATATATTATTACTAATTGTTAATAATAAATTTTTAAAGACACACAAAAAAAGCAAAACCAATATTTTTAACCATTTTTTTTTTTTTTTCAAAACTTTTATGACCATCTTGTCATAGAACAAATCCTCCCCCATTCTTCTCTGTTCTCCGCTACTTCCTTCAAATTCATGTCTCCATAATCACAGTTTAAATGTAAAACGCGACTGAATATAAAAATTAAACGAAGGAATATATAGAAAAAAAAGGACGTCCTTGGATAATGTAGAAGGGTGCAGCCACTATTATAAATAATTTAATGTATACCTGTAAGTAACAATTGCCTAACCACTTTCACTGGTTTCGATTATAACCGTCAATTGTTAAAGTAAAAATAAAAATACTTATGACCAAAATTAAAGATCATATAATGTACAATAGCATAAATTAATTTTAATATTTGTATATTGCGGTTAATTTAGGTTCACTATCAATACAGGTAGATCATTACAGGGCTAATATTTAAAAAGTGATCATAAAGGAATTTGGGGACAAATTTAATTTTAATTTTTATTTGTACACCATTAATATAATTATAATGTTTAAAAGAATGATATATCATTGAATTCAAATTAATTTAACACATCTATTGCAGTAACCTCCAAATCTACACTACACAGCCTAACGGTATCCACCTGTCAACTTTTTATTCGCTAATAATTTCAACATTTAACACATTGTATACATATCTGTAAGACTAGACCTATTTTGATAATTAAAAACCAGGAACATTTTAATATATTATGTAAAACTAAAATACTATAGTAGGTGAGAATGTAATTATACTATTATTAGTGTTATTATTTAACAATAATATGATTATATTATTATAACTAGTTAAATGAACAGAATAATAATAAAATTATTAAAAATGATAATAATTATACAAATTACAAAAATGTAGAATATTAGAGAAAGGCGATTTTCCATCGTGTTTCTGAAAAAAATAAAGTAATTTTGCGTATACATGATAATAAATTATGAACCATAAGCTTTAATACTTAGTTAAAAAACTACCATTTTTCTGGTGTCAATGTCAAAAGAAAACTCACATAAAACTGGTAAATATCTATACAAAATTAACTATCAATAATTGATTTATAATCAACTCACCGGAGCGTAAAATTTTAAATTTATGTGGAACAAATCTAACTTTTCAATTTTTTTTTTTTTGAACATATGTATATTGCCTATTTAAGAATGATATTGAAGTCCGAATTAAGCAGACTGATTAAGTTTCGAAATTTTAGCTAGCTTTTTGAAATTCTAATATTATGCGGATATTATATATCATGTTAGATAACTCTATTGTTTTTCTTAAAGTATATTTATCGGGATCTAATGATATTTTTTTCCTATTATGATCCTAAGGGTTCCAAATTCAACCCAGTGTGTCTAAAAAAATTGTTTGTATTTTTATTCTCTTTATCTAAACAAGGAAAAAACAAATGCATTTTGGATGCACCTAGAGACCCAAGCCATCGCTTCCTCGGACTATTTTAATCGTAAAATATCCCTCAATTAGTTGTGTAAACTTTTCTACCAGAAATCTTGCTCCAATGTATCAAGTGTAGCTTATTTTCTGAAATAAAATTTTATCTCAGTAATAATTTAGAAAAGTGGTTTTCATAATATCTGGGGAAAACCGGAATAAAATGTTGGAAAAACGAAAAATGTACGAAATGTAGGTATAAGTAAAAAAAATATTATGTCCTTTTTTTTCTGTGTATAACTTTTTTATAGTTCTATATATTTATCATAATATAATATACATATATTGTTGACAAAGCATCACTATCAACTGAACTACGCTCAGAATCGTTTTTTCGTTAGTAATGGTTTATCATTGCTTACAGATATACATTAAATTAACTATAACAGAGGCTGCACCCGTTTTCATTATCCTGGAACGGTTTTTTTTTTATACTTTCGACAGTATAGTTGCTTTGGGGATTTTTCTACAGAGATTTCATTTCCGGGATTCGTTATCTTACTAACAAGAAAACGGCTTAAAACAGAATTTTTAAGCAATAACGGTTTTTAATAATCGGAGAGACCTATACTCTTAAGCAAATACTTAATATTACCATTTTCTATATATAGTACGATTTTCAAATCATTCTGGCGTTTTTTAACTCGCCGTTGAACACAAGCGGGACTCTCGTACTTTAAACGTTAAACTGTAACGGTGTATATTATAGTCGATTTAGACCTAAACGATTTCAATATTGAAAACGAATTATGACTCTTTAGGTCTTTTCCTAAAATATATTGGAAGTAAGAATATAATTATTTTACTAGAAATGGTAAAAATATTATATGGTTATAGATGGGTAGTTGAGAATATAGGAAACATAGTTATTTAATTTATATCGGAGTCAAGTAGGTACGGTTTGAAATGTAATTTTACAATATCCGTCAAAATTTGAACTTAAAACGTTAAAAAAACAAAACAACTACATTGCGTTTTTTTTTTTTTTACCATTAAGTGAAACTTACGATAAACCTCGTATTAAATTTTCAAGCCAAAAATTTGTAGGGCCAAAATAATTTTATCCGTTTAAGAAAACTCTAAAATGTCAAATGTTTATAAATAACTAAAAATTCATCAGAATGTTTTGAATTTATCGCATCCAGCAAACACTAATGTAAATTATTTAATAGTTTGTGCACATTTCACTTAACTGCGATTATTTAAAACTGAATTACAAAAAAAAAAAAGGACGGACATACTTTGCACGTGGGTGCAACTCCTTTTGTAGGTAAGAAATTAGGAATGTAGGATGTGTGGCGGGAATTTAATGTATATTTGTAAACAACTATAAACCATTGCTAACGAAAAAACGATTCCGAGCTGAGTTCAGCTGATAGTATATTGCTTTATTAATATGTGTCATATTATGATAAGATTATTACAACAATATGCGTCTCTATGACAATAATGATTGTTTAAAAAAATTAAAATAATAACACCTTAATTATAACAAAAATTAAATAAATAAAAACGGTTGACAATGACAACCTTATTTTTAATCTTTCAGTATTTTTTAACCTATAGAACCAAGTTTTTCTCATTATCTCGAATATTAATGAGAATTTCAAAAACTGACTTCTTTAAAGTATCACACAGAGAATATTCTCTTTTAGAATAGGTTTTATACTTGATAATTTGGAGTACAATTCTAGAAAAGTGTTCACATAAAAAAAAAAAATAAACATCATTGTAAAACCAATACATTCCTCGCTCCCCTCAGAATACAAAATAATAATAATTATATGAAACTTTCCAGTCTTTCCTACGGATTTTCCCAATTATTAAGAAAACTACAAGGAAAACTGTCACCAATTCCCTAAATACATTAATATTATATTGAGCGACGCACCAATTTGGGGCGTCCTGAACCGGTGAGGCTTATAGCCGACCCCGCCCACTTCGAGTCATACGGAACAGCAGTGCCGTGACGTCGGTCGTGTATATACAGTAATAACCGTCGGACGGCCGAATGCCGCGGCGTGTCGATGTGCGCCTCTTTGTTCACGGTCGCACGAAACGCGGCGATGATCATTGACAAGTATACTACTTGGTGATGACGGACGCTAATAATGTGCGTGCCGCGTTAGGTGCGTATGCCACACGAACGGGATTTTATCATTTTATCACCGGCTGCCGCCTAGTGCTGGTCTTGCGAATGAATAGAACTGCGGGAGACGAACGTGGTCCTGTACTTCTGCCCGCTGAACAGGATTGATTGTTCAACGATCGTGAAAATCACCGGAACCCAAATAAACAGCGTGTCGTACAAGCACCTATATAATATAATATATATTCTATATCCCATACCTATATAGCCATATAGTTGGTAAATCGTAAAATAAGTCCTATGTAAGAATCCTCGGCTAACAGCTGTCCTCAATGCATACACACATCTACAAAATATATTTTATACAAATATCATTACAATGTGATGTCCATGATTGCTGATGGTATAAGCACAATGCAGGCTGTAAAACTAATTAGGTATACTTGCAGTTCGATAAAAATTCAATAGGTGGGTATTTAAAAATGTGAATACCTATATAAATTCGTAATTATTGCCTACAGAATAAACCTGCATAAAAAAATATCATTGACATCATCACCAAATGGAAAAACATTGATAATATTGATAAATGCAAAAAGAAAAAATATTTTTTTTTTAGTTTTAAATTTGGTTCTGTATGTGGATAAAATTGTTTTAACACAATACAAATTTTTTAAAAAGGTTGATCAAGGCACTATCAAGTGATCAAAAATCAAATATTAGAGCTGATACTGGGAAAGGGTAAAGGCACTGTTGTAACTTGTAGATGAGAAGTTGAGAAGGTAGAATATATAGTAATTTATTTTATATCTGTACACAAGGATAAACTATTGATAACGAAAAGCGATTCGAAGCGAAGTTGAGTATGACATATTTTGAAATACTGTCTTTTTTATTTTAAAATGCTTATGAAAAAAAAAACTAAGGTATTAAACTTAAATTTGTTTTTTAGACTACTAAGTACAACTGTAACATACCATATGTTAATTTTCAAGCATTTCTCTTATGTCATACCCTATATAACAGGGGTGGCCACTAACCTTAACTTTGGGAGCCGCAAATTTATAAAGCTAATTTGAAGCGAGCCACATTGTAAAGCGATGTTTATGAAATGAAGACACAATGAAAAATATAAAAACGCGATAACGGAAATCATGTTGTTATCGTCGTCGTCTGACGCGGTCGTAACACACCGTGACTATTTTTGGCTACACATACTAAAAGTACCGTCGCCGTGCCAATCTATACCTAATAACGAGTGTAATGATAATGAAATCGACAGCAATAAAAATGCTATCTACGTTTCTAACGATTCTAACAAATTTTATATTTATTAAGTTTAGTCTAAATTTAGTTCAAGAGCCGCACGAAACTGATTTAAGAGACGCATGCGGCTCGCGAGCCTCGTTGTAGCCACCCCTGCTATATAATAATATAGGTACTATATACAATTGTATATATAATAATTAAAAACTATAAAAGTTACAGATATTTTGAAAACTTAAAGTCGAATTTATTTATGTATATTATGTATGTAGTACCTATATAATAATATATCACATTTACTGGGAAAACTCGTGAAAAACGAAAAATGACCTTAACACTAATATCAAAATTTCTAGAAAAATATTGTTCATTTAAATCTGTGTTCAAAAGGGGGGTTCCTATTTGAAAATCAAAAGTATGCACTCATTTAAGGTATATGGAGTAGAAAAAAAACATTAAAAATGGTTCTAAAATAAAGCTTAAACGATTCCATAATGATTAAAAAAAAACAAAAATCAAATTCACTTAAAATTCTGAGATAATTGCTAGTTCATGATAAAAACAAAAATCACACTATACTATAATATAGTAGGTTTAGACGGTTTAGTAGTGCGATTTGTGAATATTTCAATATTATTTTAGTGAATATCCGAAGGTACCTACTTAATAAATATAATAATAGGTAGATACATACACTTACGTACCCTACTTATCATAACTAGAAATTTACCTAATTACGAACATGAGTAAAAATATATTAATTAAAAAATACGGGAATACCTGTAAAAAAGATAATATTCCTAATTTCCCTGTGTACAATATTTTTTAAATTTATATTATTTTAGAATTTTATATTGTTTAACGAATAATTTAATTTATTTTGTTTTACCTTTTGATGTATCAAACATTAAAATTTTAAATCCATTGTTATTATGTATTTTATTTTTACTTGACTCATGATATTTCATTGAAAGTAAGTAGGTACTAACTAAAATTGTCCATAAATTACAATAATTAAATATAGTATAGGGAACCTTATTCATCCAATATTTTGTAGGTAAATACCTAGGTAAAATTTAACCTGTTAAATATATATATTTTTTTTATTGACTATATGTCTTTGGTTTAAAATGTGGCTCATTAGCCGCATTTATTTTTAATTTTTCTGTAATATTTTCGTTTTCTAGAAACGATATGTATTATGTATTTTTAAAAGTTGTTCTTTTCTATATAATAGATTAATATATTAAGGATTACAATTATGTTAGATTAAGATCTTATGGGCACCCACACGAGCTTAATCAGTGGGGCCTATTATATTTTTGAAAGAATAAAAATAAATAAATACATATTTTCCCATTCACATACTAATAAATAAATTAATACCTATATTATAATATACATAGGTACCTCACATATTTATTTAGGTGATCAAAAAAAAAAATAATTCCGAGTGTTCTATGTAATTAATGAAAATTATCAATTACTATTATAGTAAGTACAGTACAGTTAGCACTACTTATAGATTTACCTATACTCGTATATTATAGTTGCTTTGTATTACCTATTATTACGTAATAAAACTTATCAGATATCTTATCTTAATAATTTAAAAATACTAAATAAAATATATTTTATTAATTTGTTGATAAATCAGATATTTGGAGTCTTCTCAAGGATTTTTTGATTATATAAACAGCACGTAATACAATTATTTAACTAGGTATACGATTAAGAAATATAAATTTAAAAGTCGCCCAAAGATGTAGATGAAGATTTATAATTTTTTACCTAACCGGTTTTCAAACTTGGTAATAGGTACAACATTGGTAAGATTTGTATATTCATCAAAGGTGGTCTACACGCCCTAGCACCGTTGATTGGCAATATAATATAACAAAAGATGCGGCTTAGGTTATTTTACCATTAGTACCATAAGCCTCAGGCACTCGCACATGGATACTGATATCGCAAAACCACAATCATATATTACTAGTAAACATAATTTGTACTTTCTAATACCTCCCACGCACAATAGATCATTTACAAGCAGCTTCCAATGTCCCACTTTTACTTTTCGCTATTTAAATAATAATTTGTTTTTTGCCTTCTTATAATTATTGTTATCTATAAATTACATTAGGCAAATAAGGACAAGGACAGGCTAATGAATAAAAATATTAAAAATTCCATATACATTAATATATTTTTCATCTTCTCTTCATCAATATTTAAAACTCTACTTAGGACAGAATATAAAAAAAAGTATTTACAAAATACAAATACAATACATATATAATATATATATTTAAAAATACTATAATATTTAAATACACTAATTTGGATGATCACAATAAGTAAATAACAACATGATAAAGGTCGACTATATATATTTTTTTAGTAAACATTCCTATTAATATATCTATTAATGAGATTTATTATTGTCTGTAAGACAGGGAAATTCTTTAATTATCTTTTCAACTCAAAGGAACATAATATAAATATAAATTGAAACTAGGGCAAGAAGCAATTTCTACTAAATATTCATAAAATCTGAACAATAATTGATACTCAAGTTAATTTATCGTCAGAAATAACATTAACATCAAAGAAACTAAAAATAGAATATAAAACAAATACCATTTAAGATGACCACATAGGGGTTTGATTTTATTAAACAATCGATTAAAAAACCAAAAAACTGAATAGTAAGAGAATTGAATTTTATGAAAATTATTCATATACTTGATAGTTGATTTATTAAATTAATTAGTAATCACATTAAGCAGCCAATATTCCAACATTCATCAGAAATTCATAACATGAGTACCAATATATAAGGATTTGTGGAAAAATATTTATCCGGGACGGATATCATTGTTTAACAATAATTTAAAAAATATGAACGTTATAAAATTATCCCAAAGTAGACATTTTGTAAGTACCTATGTAAAAAAAAAAAAAAATGGCACAGAAATGTTAGTAAAAAAATAAAGAAGCTAGACAATTTTCTTTTATTAGGATTAAATAATCATGTTAAGTATAGGCCAAATTATTTGTTCAAAAGAGAGTATAATATTAAGTAAAAACAATGTTAAGAGTTTTAAGTTCTTACATTATACAAACATTTTTATACTTTTGGCCCCTAAGAAATAAAGCAGTCTTTGAAAAAAAAAAATAATAATAAGAAATGAAAATGTTACATAATGGAATGTTTTTTAAGCTAAAGGAACACATTAAATTTAAACAGAAAAATTACATAAATATTCTATGTACAAAAATAAAAAAATAAAAAAGAGTAGTCAACTTATTTAGGGTCTATTTTTTAAGTACAACAATTGTCCCTGTGATGATGAATTTTAATTGGATATATTTGATCTTCTGGATTGCGTTCATCAGCTAATGATCTAAACCTAACAAATCCATTTTCAGCGACTAACATGGACGGCGAGGGCTGTATGGCTGCTCTTTCAGCATATGCGTACATACTTCTGGAGTCATCATCCATTCGTTTTAATGATCTCCTTTCGGTAGTGTGCGCAAACAACTGATGGTTTGCCAACGGTGGACCACCCATCGAGTATGTATCATCATATATATGTTTACCTGTTCGTAATGTGTAATTATGAACAGCTTGATTGGCACTGCAGATGGCTGGATAAATGTCATCTGATGGTGGATCACTCCGGGAAACAGTACCACGACAAGGGAATAATGTTAATCCGGATTGATTTTGAGCTTCTTTTTCACTAGTATATCTCAGTGGCTGTATGGATGCCCAAAATATCAAAAAACATGAAGATATTTCAATCACACGTACAGAAAACTGATAACCCCACCATAACCATGGATTAGGCTGGTCTTTACCTAACATTTCATAAACACCAACCATACCATATAACTGAACTGACGCCATCAGAAGACTCAACATACTAGTGGCTAATGTCACACGTACAGAATGAGCCAAAGTAGGGCGATGTTCATGGAAACTAGCTCCAAATATAGTTCCTTGTTTTCTTAGAGAAGCATTAGTCATAGATCTATATAGACATACATATGTAACTCCAAGTATCACACATAGTAAAATGTAAATACATTTAGATACCAATGAAAGTATATGTGCCTCTGAATAAAACAATACTATAATACAAAAAGCCATATAGCAACTAATAAATATTGCCAACAGTGATGATTTTTGTAAGTTATAAAAAACTGTCTTCACATCAGTAGCTCGCAACAGAAACAAAAATAAAACTGAATATACTGTCAACAAAAGTGGAAATACTATATTTAGAGCTAAACCAGATAACTGGATAGATAATGTTCCATTAACATTGTAGGGATCATATAACAAATAAGCACTTCTTACACAGCCAATAATAATTAATAAACCATGTATAGTCACAAAATAACCACATGTTAGTAATTTTTTAAATGCTCTTATCCTTGCTATACTAAACACTGAACAGAATACTAATATCAGAAAAAGTATAGCAATTAGATAAACATGAACATCCCAAAAAACGCCAAGAATATACCTGGCTCTGGGTTCAGGATGATCTGGCATAGAAACAATTTCAGGATGTGACTCGGGTACATCAACATCACTTTTTGACTCAGTTACTTGTTGCTCCTTAAATATTGTTGGTTCATTTTCGGTTGTTTCTTCAGATGTTGTTTCAAAAACTTGTGATGAAGATGTTGTTTCTATTAATTGAAAAGTTCGTTGAGTGGATTTTGAAACTTCTTGTTTAACAGTTCGAGATGGTTTAAGATCTTGGTCAAAATTTGACTTATCATTACTTAATAATCCATCAATCTTTTTACTATTATCATCAAATAAAATTCGGAAAACATTTGGGCTAGATAAATTTTGGACTTGTTGTACTACAATACTATAAGTATCATTAAGTCCTTTAAATCCATTTGCTGCTGTAGTACTAGTTGGCTCAGAATAAGTAGATTCTGGCACTCTTAACTTATTTAAACTAGGAGTGTTAATAGTTTTCTTTTTCGTATCAGTCATTGGTACGTCAACAGGTCTGATTGGTATAAAATCTTTATCATATTTGGCCTGCACAATTCCAGGCCTTCGAGGTGGTAATGACTTTTCTGAATTACTACCACGAAGTGTCGGTTTATCAGCAAATGGATTGAAATGTTCTGGAGGCAGTGGTGGTGTAAATGTGTTTCTATCAGGGGGATTATATGCAGATATCAGACGATTTGTTGGACTAGTCACAAGTTGCTGTTGTGAAGAATTTGTTCGTGAAGTACGAGAATTTGAATCTGATTTAGATGCCAACGTTTTGTCGAATACCTCATAGTCCACACCATCAGTCAACACTCGTCTGTCTAATACGCCCATGTCATGATCGAACATTTGTGCATTGCTGTCAGACACCAGGAGCCAAAGCATTGCCGTAAGCAATACCTGTAGCATGACTGGTCGCATTTGCGTGATATCAGATACGAACTCCTTTCATTATTATAATAATGTCGTTCTAGTTTTTGTTTTTAAATGAACACTAACTAGCCAGTGTACTTATATGTAACATATCAACTTACGATAATACCCTAGACATTACAAGACGGCCGGGTTCACAGGTGTCGGCGGCGCACAGGAGACAAATGCAATCCTTTGTCATGATACACTGTCGACACGACCACAGTGGCTTCTAAGTGTGTCAGCACATATTCACACTAAAACTCGCGCACATCACGTCACACTATATTCGAACGGTCCAGATGGATGAATGTTTACATACGGTCGATATTATAGAAACCTAGATCGAACTTGCGAACAGTGAAATTACGCCCGGAAACAATAAACATTATAAACCTAATAAACCATCACGTCTGGTGTGCCAGCCATTTGCATTTTGTTATAATGAATTTCCCAAAGACTATATAGTAATCATATGGTTCACGGATATTATAAACAATCCTTAACAACTATTTATTCGGTTTTGTTATTTATGAGTAAAAAAATATTGTTAAATGTAAATAATATAATTTATTTAATTTTTTTATGTATATTTAAAGTATTTACTTGATTCAATGAAAATTTAACTAATTTAATAATACATTTAAAAAAAATATTATTTAGGTTACGTAATAATCGAATAATCTACTATGGGTAGATAATATGACATAAATGGTATAGTTCAATGGTACATTCTGATAATGGATTTAATCATTAGATAGTGATATCAATTTTTATTTTTTAAGTATTCATTTGAATCATGATTAAATTGTGAATTCTTCCATTTTGTGCATTTTTGTTCGTGTACAAAACAGATAGTTAATGATTTGAATTCATATATTAATTTTAAAATATAATAATAATGTTTGAATATTCATAATTTGTATTACAACAATTGAAAAGTGAACTTTCTATTTCCATTTAAATTCATTTACTTTTAACTTATTTCTGTAGTTTTCTTTATTAATAATGAGTAAAAGACCTAGAACAGAATCATTAGATGGCCAAGAGGACATTTGGGGTGCAGATTTCACATTTGACGAAGTGAACTCAATCAACAATATTGAAACGCTAGCATCACAATCACACTTTGCTGGTAAGTTACCCAACGTTAAATTCCCATAGTGTGTAAGTAATATAAGTATTTATAAACGGCTTGTATACAATGTTTTAGTTCCATCGGCTAATCCAGCTTATTTAAATAACACTAGTGAACAAAATGACAATCAAATGCGAGAAGGGGAAATTAAAAATTTAAAAATGAAAATAAAACAATTGGAAATTCAATTAAGCAATGTAAAACATGAAAAAAGTGATAAATTTAAAACCATGGAAAAAATGATTGATTGTAAAGATACAGAGCTTAAATTTCAGGTTAGTTGCATAATAATTTGTATAAACTTTTTAATTACTTTTATTATTTTGAATAGAAACAAGAATTAACAGCTCTTAAAAATAAGATTAAGGAAATGAATATTAATGTAAGCAAAATTGCTCCCCAGAAAAATGTGTCATTTAGTTGTATGAAAACAGAAAGCAACTCAAAATTATTGTAATATATTTTAAAATAGAAAAAAATTCCATAATTGTTTTTAATTTTTTCTTATTATTAAGACATAATGCTTCAGAACATGGTCTAAAAAAAAATATTTCAACTCAAACCATTACCAATCAACATAGTGTAACAAGAAGTGATTTTCCAGAAACAAATAAACCCTATGAAAAATTGAAAAAGTACTTGTATACTGACTTAATTGTTAATCAAGACAATGCAAATGGTAATAAAAATAATTTTAAATGACTATAAATCATCTAATTAAAATGAAACATTTTTATTTACATTCTATTAGAAGTAAAAAAATTGAGTACAATACAAGAATGTTATTTAATTTTAGCCAATTTGATGGTTTTAGAAACATTTGAAGAAAATAAATCTTACTCTTTAATTAAATTGGTAAACTATACTAATAATTTTACTAAATTGATACATTTTAAATTTGTTTTAAATTTTTATAGTTGTTTGATAACTGTCAACATATTTTAGAATCGACTATTAAAACACTCCAAGAGACAATTGATGATACTGATTTTGTTAAAAGAGAAAAACAATTAATTTATAGCTACTTAAATTTAAATAAACAATGCTCAAAAATTAGTTCTTTAACGTATACACATTAATTTTATATTTTAATTTCTAATTAATATCATATATTATATTAATGTTTATAATATTTATTTTTCAGGTTTGATTTACAATTTGCTCATTTATTAGAGTGCATATCAGTATTAACTACTATTTCTAATCTTGTTCCAAAAATTGTTATGAACCACACAGTAAATATATTTCGAACATTTGTTAACTTTTTACAAATAATTGGTGTACAAGTAATTATTTGTTAAAAATAATTTGATTTGGTTGTCTTATAAGTAATTTTATTTTTCATAGAGTCGTACTATGGAATATGTTTCTGTAATTAAATCACTTATAAAGTTTATAACAAATTTATGTAATTGTAATTGGGATATATCAAAAAAAAAGTAAGTTTAATAAAAAAACAAGTTAATATATATATGTATATGTATAATTGTGTTGTTTTAATATTATACTTACTTTAGACAGTTGGACATATTTGATATAATAAAAGAAATAGTATTTTGTCGTCCTTGTATTGACATTGTACAAGAGTTAATACATTTATTCAGCAAAATTGCTATATACACAGAGATAACAGATAGTCTGTGTCAATTATCTTGTAAGTTAAGAAGTTAAATATAATTAAATTACATAAAATTAAATAATTAAATAATATTTAAAATTAACAAAGTCATTCAGCTATTTATAGACATTTTAATTTTTCGAGTTTTTTTACATAATTTTTATTTGCTAGGTATTTTGTGGATAAAATTATTAAACTTAACATCAATGCTAAAAAATTGGGTTTTATGTAGTATTTTGATGAAAATCATCAATATTATAGTCTTTTTAAAAAATGTATAGCATAACTTTGCTCTAAGTCAGTTTTCATTAGCATTGTTTTATTACTGATATAAATTAAATAACTTGATGTATCCTATCTTCTTAATTTCTCACCTACAATTGTAGCACACCATCCCAGTATCAGCACTTTTATATATTATATAATAATTAAAATTGTCTTTAACAAATATTGTTGAGTAAAAAAAATTAAAAATTGATATTTGTAAGTTAATAATATTGATTTTTATTAATTTCAAAAAAAAAAAAAAATATATAAATAAAATATTATGAATGGAATTTAAAAATAATATATATATCATCTCCTATTTTGATTACAATGTTTTTCTTGAGAAAAATAAATAATGCTATAAAATCATTTTTTTTTTCAGCTCCAAAAACATTTATTTTGTCTGAAAGTGTTAGTACATTTACAACAGGTAAAATTAAACTAGTATACATTAGTTTTGTAATTTATTTATGAAATTATTATATTATTCAAAATTTAGAAACGTGTGTTCTTCGAGTTTTTTGTCTTCAATTAGAACTTCTTAAATATGACAATTATCTTGTTACAAATTATTTATATTTTGCAAATGTACTTTTAAATTATACACATATACCTAAATGGATGCACAAAATACCAAATAAAACATGTGACTGTACTTCATCTTTTGTGGAGTTAACTATACACTTTTTATACATAGTTTTTAGTATTTATGAAAAAGGTATATTATACTTATTAAAATATTTATTTTATGATTTATATAAAATAATAATTTTTAGTTGTTTATTTTGTTTGTATGATTTGTTAGAAAAGGAACTCATTAACATTGATCTTTTAAAACTAATGGAAGAAATTATTGGAAACAGTTATTTAATACTATATCGTTTAGGAAAATTTGATCAAGATTTTCGTAATCATATTAGTAAATGTAAAGGACGTTACGATATAATAGTTCAAAAAATTCAGAAAACTGATTATGGCAGAACAAACAGTTAAGAAATAAAATAATTTTTATTTGTTATATTTAATTTTATATTTTAATATTTATTTATGTTTATAAAGAATTTTTAGTAAAAGAATTTAAAAAGTTTGAATTCAAATCATTACCACATAATAGTCAATACAGTTCTTCTGAAAATTATGAAGTATTTTCAATTGATTTGCCCAAGTTAATTGATAACTCACAATATCAATTTGATGAAGATAATAATCAAATTAATGTTAAAATGTATGAAACTAATACATAACTTATATCATATCTAAATTCAGGTTTGTGAAAACATTATAATTAAAATATTTAATAGATAAATTTCTAAAATTATTAATCAACAAGTTCCTCCTCATCACTGAAATATGAATCTTTACGGTACACCTTTTTATGCTGTTCTTCAACTTTAATTTTGTTTGACATATCAATATTTTTTTCTAACTGAAAATCAATTAAATTATTATAAATTATCAATTTGTCCATAGAAATGTACTATTTTTTTTTTTTTATTTTAATTCATTAATTTGAAATAGAAAATAGTTGAGACATTATTTTTATGTAATATATAGATTACTTCTTCTTGGATTACTGCACTTAAAGTTTCCTTATCAGACATATCACATGTTCCATCATCTATATTGATTTTGTGATCATAGTTTTTAGTTTTATCATAAAATGCTGTATCTTCATCTGAACTATTACAAGATTCTCGAATCTACAGATAATATTTTTTAACTATTAAACATCTTCGTTAAATAAAATAATCATCATTAAACATTTACCTTATTTTTTGCTTCTCTACAATCTAAATTTTTCTTTTTTTTCTTTTTAGGTGGTGGTTGTCGTTCACCTAAACAATTTTCTGGACATTTATAGCTAAGGTGTCCTTCTTTACCACATTCATAGCAAAAACTTTTGTCTGTATACTGACGTTTACGGATAAATTCAGTACTACGGCCATTGTCTATTGCAATAGAACTTTTCATTGTTCGTCCAAACATCTAAAATGTCAATTTGACAACTTGTTTGTAATTAAATTTGTGTTAAATATATGTAGATCTTAATTAGATACCTGAATACCATTTGTAGCTTTAACACACATTTTAGCATCATCTTGTTTAAGAAAAAGCACAAATGCTACTCCTTTGCTTTGACGAGTTTTTTTATCCTTTACTATAGTAACTCTAATATAATTATATTAATATTATACATTTAAAATTAAATAACTTGACATTAACATGATTGAGTGATGAGTATTATTAGAAATTTACGAAAAACAGTATACACAGTGGTACCCCACAAAGATTGTCATATCTTATAAGTATTAACTTTTTTAAACAATTTTTGAAAAACAACCAGCAAAATTTTACAATTCCATTATGTTTTGTTATCCTTATTTTAATGACATTTTTATTTTTCTGTCAACCTGTAGATAAAATATTCCATTATTGAGTCGCTTCAACCCCAAAAATAAGAATGACGTAAAATAGTAATAATGTAATATTTAACAGCTGATTGTTTTTAAAATTTCAAAAAAATAATAATTTAATACTTTGGTAATACTTTTGCAATAGGTTATAGCTTTATGGAATACCATGTAATTATGTTTTATTTTATATTAATTTTATTTTTTCATTTCTTTATATTGTTTTTTATGATTTTATTGGAAACAAGCCATCATAAAATCTATATCTAATACATACAATTTTGCATTATTTTTTTAAATTATATAATCTTTATTTTTATGTTTAAAAAGACGTTTCTCTTCTACCCCTAGCAATGAATAAAACAGTATTAAATAAAATTAAAAAATGTATTAGGTATATTATTTATTATTATTCATAATAACACCAATATTAATTGCAACCAATTAATAAAGTTTATTCAGTTTTTTAGCTCCCTAGTCATCACAAAGATTTATGATTATTAACTACTATTAACATTATTTTGTCTTGCCTGGTGTTTTATAAATACGTACTTCCATACGTGATTGCATTAATAGTTACAAAAGCATTGCTTTATTGAAGTCTTATAAATATCCAAATTATGAGGTTATTTGTTGTATATTATAATTGTTTAAGTGTTTGAATTTTTAATGTTATTTATGAATTTACCTTAAATTAATAGAAATAAAGAATAATATTAGAATTTATTTTATAAAATAACCTTTCACAAACATGTCTAAAATTTCAGGGGAAAAAGACTAGGGCAGTAAAAAAATCAATATGGAGAAAATGTCTATTTTCTGTTTATAAAATGTAATTTGTATACATACTTAACTACTTTTCCGTATTTTTCAAATATTTTATGTAAATCATTGTTGGTCAAATTAAATGGAAGATTTGATACATAAACTGTACATTTACTTGGTGCTAATTTATTCATAATAAATCTGTCAAGAAAAAAATTTCAAATAAAACAACACAAACTAAAAGTTTAGGTCATATAAATGACAAGAGCATCAGTAATTTACCACAGTAAAAACAACAGTTTATATCGGTAAAAAAATAAACAATACTTATAATGAACTCAAACGGTTCTTATCAGTACATGCCTACATGGAATAAACGGCACAGTTACCTTTTTGTTATGAGATGACTATTTTAAAATATATAATTCAATTTTAAATTATTTAATGTGGACATAATATAATATATTTTAACATTTTCTCAAATTTATAGTAGTCGTCAGTCTCAACCAACTGTAGCAACTGCTAAATCAATTATCAATATAGCATAAGGTAGAATAGATAAGTATGTCATTTATTTGAAGTAGGCAGGTAGTGATAAGAATTGTTTATTTTATGAGTGATATAAACCACTTTTTTTTTTACTGTCGGGCAGTTATTTAATTTTTTACGAGATAATAAGATATTAAATATTTGTATTGATAGAAATAATATCATAATTGATAAACCTTATCATTTAACTTTTTCCTTTTGTATAAATTTGGATTGTGTTTTCAGTTGTTACCATCAAAGTAATACTATTATACTGTTTTTTCTTTGTAATTTATTTGTGAGTTTTTTTAGAAGTTAATTTTATGTTTTTCTTTCAAAAGTTTATTAATTAACAGTTTAACGTTTTTATATATATCATTGTTTTATTACGTGGCAATTATTTTAAAATTACCTATATTTATTAAATTTGAACATCACCAATAAAAATAATAAATCTTCGTTATGTTTGAAAAATATGAAGACGTGGCTAATCAAAAGCTTAAAATCATACAACATTTTATAAAAAAAAAATGTATAATCTTCTTATTTTAATAGGCTTAATAATCCATTTGTTTTCTTAATTTAAAAATCTTTATTTTAGAAATAAACTATGTCACCTAATATGAGTCATACTCATATAGTGGTACTATGTTCCATTGCAAATTTTATAAATGCTGCCGATCGTGTTATTATGCCAATCGCAATGATACCAATGACTAGTTATTTCAAATGGACAATGCATTGGCAAGGATGGATATTATCCTCATTTGCCTTTGGTTATTTAAGTAGTCAAGTAATTTAAATATTTCATATTATCTATACTTAACAAATTTATTATAAGAAAATAATTATTATTAAGGTAGTAGGAGCTTGTGCAGCCAAAAAATTTGGTGGTAAAATGATTCTCTTACTATCAGTTTTTTTATGGTCAATATCCACAGTCGCAACACCATGGGTTTCTCATAACACATTTGCCTTGATGGTATGTCGAATAATATCTGGATTTGGCGAAGGATTGGGTAAATACATACTATGTTAGTCTTTTTATATATTAACAAAAAATTCTAAAATGTGTTTTAATTTCAATTTAGGATTGCCAACAATATTTCATATTTTTGCAAACAATATAGCAATTACTGAACGTTCAAGTGCATTTGGTTATTTAGTGGCTGCAGGTTCTATTGGTCAAACAGTAGCGTCTGTGGTAAATTATTAGTAATTACTTCATTTAAAGAATATTTTACCTTCTTTTAGAGGTTTTTTTTATCAAATAAAAACCTGATTTATGCATATTACTATAATGTTTTTTTATGTAGATATGTCCACATTTAATGTGGCAAACTAGCTTTTATTTATTTGGTTCAATTGGTATTGTTTGGTCACTTATATGGATTTCATTATATTCAGATAAAGATTGTAGAAATAATGATGAAATCCCATTAGTTATGATTCCTAAAGTAAGTTATATTGTTACCATAATTATATTTCATTGCATTGCAAGTTTTATTTATAGTAAATTGTAAAAATTGTATAATTTTTTAATAAATAACAAAACAGGCGAACAATTTTATTTTTAGAGTTCTAGTATAAAAATACATTGGAGAAAATTGTTTATACACTGGCCCTTATGGGCAATATATATAGCTCACTTTTCAATGAATTGGTCCAACTATATAATAATGCATTGGCTACCTACTTATTTACGCTATCTTGGCGGCAATTCACATAGTATTGGTTTAACAGCTGTTCCATATATATTTAATTCAATATTTGGTATTGGTAAGTTTTAATTGGTTTGCTTTTAATTTTTAAAATTTTAATTAAAGAATATATACAGTAGCATATTTAGAACTTTTTTAGTATAACATAATGATATAATTACTAATTCATTTAAATGACTCTAAATTGACAACAAAAATTCATTTATCCGGAATCATAAATTATAATTTAAAAATACTTCTTACCTTTACCCTAAATACATTTTTCATTTTTTTTTTTTGATAAAATTAAATTATTCAGTATTATTTTAATTAGTTGCAGGAAATTATGCAGATAAATTAATTGATCGTAGATGGCCAATTTTGACTGTTCGACGACTAATGACTACTATAGGTTTAGTTGGTCCAGCAATATTTCTATTTCTATTTTGTACAGTGAATAGTTTAGCTGCAGCCATAATGTAAAATCTTAATATACAGTTATTAAGCTGCCATATCCTTAGGCAATATAATAGGATATTCTAATATGCGATGTTAATATTTGTAGCTGGATTCATTTCATTGCATATGGGTATATCCTATATCACATATCACCTTGGTTTATGAGCAGCTTTACTCAATTCATTATAAATAATATTAATTATTTTATGTTATAGATTCATTTCTATATCAATGGGATTATGTGCTTGTAATTCTGCTGGACATTTAAGTAATCATGCTGAAGTGGCCCCCAATCATGCTGGAATTACATTTTCAGTTTCCAATACACTGGTAAGTTTCATTCGTTATATTTAGAAAATATTTTTAAAGGACTTTTATTTAAACAAATTATAATTGTATTATTAGTTTTTATAAATAAAACTTTCCTAAAATAGGTATATTATATCATTTATGTCTACTATGGATGGTGGAGCTATGTGTCATTAGTTTGCAGCACATATGAGTGAATTTCTATCTAAAGCCGTGTATTAAACAATAAACATCCTGATAAGACACGTAGATTATATTTCACGCATACTAGTTTTTAATTATTCCCTATGTCAATTTTTAGAATTTTTTTATGAAATTGATTTAAGTCTCTGGGATCAATAATTTTTTAATAAAATATTGTGTTAATTTTTCTTTAATTTCTAATAAATGTTAATGCCTTCAATGAATGAACAAATATTTTATTTTGAATCCAATCATCATTGTAGTTTTTTTTTTTTTAGTAAAAATGTAAGAAATTGTTTCATGAAAGTTTTCTTTAAATTTCAAACTATCTGATTAAGTACCCAAATTTGGGTTTATTTTTGGTTAAAAGTCTTAGAACTCGCCAATCATAACAAGCTGTATTTTGAAATAATTCATGTAATTCATCAGCCAAAAATATTTATTGCCCAAGTGTGAGTTCATGTCGGATTTTAATTGTAAATAAACCTCTTTGTTAGCAGAACCATATCGAATAGATAACAAGGGATCAAAATAATCACCTGCAGTAGTTCAGATAACCAGAAATCGTTATTAAAGTAATATCATAACAAAAGATTGTACAACTTTATCATTGGTTAAAATTCATTAATTCATTGTTGAATGGAATTATCCATGAATACCCCCACTAAATGATATAAATAATATATTTGTTAAAATATTAATTTTATATTGTAACATTTTCATATACCAATTTGAATAAATTTTTTTAGATTCTCAGTAGAGCAAGAAAAATATTAGTTTTACTTTGATGTGTGGTTCATTATTATTATTATTATTTATTTTGTGTCTGTTAACAGAAATTTGATATGGTCACCCTGGTGTAGCATCTTTTCTAATAGTAAATTTTGAATAATTTTAGTTTAAAGAAGTCCTTATTTTCTGTGTAGTTTTCTTAATATAATATTTGGGAAAAAATGTAGCAATGTATGGAAAGTTTACCATATTACTGGTTTTATTATTTTAATTTTTTTTTTAATTATGTTAAATATAATCGTGGAATCTTGAAATGTTCTCAAAATACTTATATTAGCCTTTTCTAGATGTAATCAAATTTTTAAAATATTCTCTTGATTTTTTTCAAGTTTTTTTAGTTTTTATTTGGTATAATGTGTATAAAATTGGTTAGCTGAAGTCCCCTAGTTAAAGTAATTTTACAGAAATAAAATTTGATATTAAATAATGAAATATACATTAACAACATGGATGCATACAATATTTACATAGAAAAGATAATGTTTTATAAAACATTATTAATGATTAGATATAATTAAAATTTGAAATATGACGAACTGTTTTATTTTTGAAACAAACCGCAAATTGCAAATAATCGAACCAAACCAAATACCCAATAGTTCTATTCGAAAATCATTCAATATCGGTTGGCTTCATTTATTTTAAGGAAAGTTTGGTTCAGTTTAGTCAACCTTAAAAATCAATGTTTTTAATATTTCTAATTAAAATTTATAATATGTATTTGGTTATTTAAAAAAAAAAAAAAATACTTTGAAGTGATTTTATAGATTTCAGTAATTTGAAAAACCACTTTCCGATTAGTTTAAATCAGAAAAACTTTTGTTTGAGTTATCTGAGTCTAATCACTAGTTACTATATTATTTATCACTATATCAATTACTATTTTTATTTAAATATGATTAGTTTTTTTTTTTTTTTTTTAGGCTACTATACCAGGAATATTAAGTGGTCCATTAACTGCAGAACTTGTGACTGCATCTCATGGCCGTTGGTTTCCAGTATTCATTTTGGCTGCTGCTTTAAATTTAACTGCCTCAGTTATTTATTGTAGTCAAAGTTCTACGTCACAGATTTTGTAATTAGTTGTATAAAAATTACAAAGAAATTATTTTTGTTAATTCGTTTTAGAGTTACCAATTTAATAAACTATATTTATTGTTTACTTATTATATTGTTATTATTATATATTATGTTTATGATCAAAGCAGGAAACTGAGAACATTAAATTTAGCAAATCTAATTTGCCCTAGCATTTTTCCCAAATTTAATTGGGCAAATTAGATTAAAAAAAAAAAAAACAAACATTAAAGATCGATCTACTTTCATAAATACAAAAACTTTACGTTAGAAACTACAATAAAACAAAAACAATTTAGTATTTTGAATAATATCTTATTATGAGGGTATGAATTATAATTGCATTTTTTTTTCTAAATATCCTAAAGTAATGCTTTCCAAGTACAAAATTTGTTTCAATTTTTTTCATATTATATTAAAGAATTAAAATATCAAACTTTTATTTTGCATTTTTAGAACTTTTTTTATTTTTAGAGCATTTTTTGAAAAATGAGAAGAATTTCTTCTTATTTTTCTCATTTTAAAAGAAAAGAATTTGATAAAATGTATTTTAATAAAAAAAATTCTTATTTCTATTTTAGACTAGAGTGCAGCTAAGAAACTTGTAGTTTAACAATGATGTTTATTTTTTTTTTATCTGTGTGCAACTTTTTTACTAGAAGACTTGCTCAGATTTTTATGTGTAGGACCTTCTCTAAAAGTCGGCATGGGAAGGTACTTTAGGGAGAAGAAATTTAGGTATTAGTTAAAATATATTATGGCCTTCTTTTTTTTTGATTCAACTTTTAATGATAGCAATGTTTCTAAAAGAAAATTTCACTAGAGAAGCACTTTGAGAGGCAATTTTTTGGTTTTCCCAAGAGTTTTCTCAGTAAATTAGAAAAAATTAGAAAAACGGGGATAAAACATGGGAAAATATGAAAAACATAGGAAAATTGGGAAAATCGATACAACATTAAACATATATTATTAAAGAAAATATATAAAGACTATTTAATTATTTTATCATACAATGACATATTTATTGTTAAAGCATCATTATCAACTGAACTTCACCCAGAATCATTTTTTTGTAAGTAATAGTTTATTGTTGCTTATATGTATACATTAAACTATCTATAACAATGGCTGCACCCGTCCCCATTATTCTAGGATGTCTATTTAAAATGTATTATAGATTTACCAATTGTACTACACAAATATGATGCTGGCTGCAATAATAAAAACGATAAGCTATTAATTGAATCGTAATGTAGTCGTATTGCACTATTTGAGTTGTGTTTAGTAAATTTATATTTTATCTATATATATACATATATTTTTTTATCCTTTTTTTTAAAAACTATTTAATTCTGAACCCTTCTTATAATATTTTTAATCATATTATTATATAATACAAATTTGTTCAATATCAATATTTAATTGTTTAGGTACAAGTAGACATGCAAATTACCTCTGTTGCACCAACTTATTTTGAAAATTAAATTTATATGAAGTAATCAAATGAAATAATTAAAATCATAGTTTTTACATTTAGGAAAAATGTACGACATTTAGTGGTTTCATTTCAATATCTTAATTCATTCATTTTACTGACAACTATTAATGTAATAGATAAATATAGTTACTTTGTCCCTATTTTTAATAATATAACTATAGAGTTAACTTACACCTACTATTTCTAGAAGAAAGGAGGAAATATAAAACATTTTTTTTTTTTTTAATGCATTCCAAATGATGGTTTACAGGAATACATTTCTTTTAAACACAAGAATGTTAATTTTTAATTTTAATTCTTTCAAACACTAATAAACTTAAAATAATACAAATATTTTTTATTTGAGATATGGTTGATAAGGAAACAATCAATAATAAAAACAATTTCTATTATTTGAGTAATGATTAAGTGAGTAATCATGTAAATAAATAAATTGAATTTTTAAAATTCTATTCAGGATTTATATTGGATGGCTTTTAAGGTAGGTGAATATTTTCTTAAATAAGTAAGTTAATTATTTAACCTATACAATATTGCAACTGTTATAGTACCTTATACTCTACATATTATTTATAGTTAATCTTGGAATTATCTTATGTGAGTCGTAAATCGGTTCGATTGGAATGGAACAAGCAACCAAATATTTTAGATCCTTTATTCAAATTGTATATGAACGAAAATGGTCGAAATTGGATTATTGTGTATAAGTAAAATTATTAAATAACATTATTAATCATAGTAAATAATAAAAACTTAATAAAAATGTTTTAGAGGGTACCGTAACTATTTTTGTGTCAACAATTTATGTTGCGGTTGCACGTATAATTTTAAACTATGCATGGTGTCAAATGATGAAATTTCAGCAACTGTTAGTTATACTACAAAGAGTATGGCCTATAATTTATTTTTATTTTAAAATATTTTTCATATACAAATATGAAATTTAGTTTTTATGTATACCATCAATGCCTTGACAATGTGAGGAGTATTGGTTTAACAAGGCTGTTTTGTGGGTTTGAAGTACCTACTTGTTTGCTACTTAATTGTAGTTTAGACAAGTTCTATTTATAATAATTAAATGTAAACACATGATTCATTTATAAGTATTACATTTTAAATAAAACTTGCAAAGTTAAAAATTTAGTACCCACTTAAATATCAATTCTTTTTTTGGCAAAGCTGACAAACTTGGCTCCTTTTTCAGAATTATATCTTTGGTTGATTATCACTCATTTATGTAATGCTACATTCTACCTAATTATATAGGTATATTATATGAAAATATAAAGCCATGTAACATACATGGCTTTATAGTATAAATCCCAAAATAGCACCTTTTTTTTTTATTTCTCTCTTATTAATCTAAGGTGTTTATTATAATACTATATATCAAATTAACAGATAAAAATATTCTATACACAGTGGTTTTGATCGCCTCAGAACACAACATTTAAAAGAATTGCTGCTGAGTGGCTACGTGTAAAAGGACCCTAACTTAATATCTGAAAGATAACCATTTTTCTTGATGTTGATAAAAGCAGAGTAATTAGTACTAAATAAATTAAATGAAATTGTTTAAATTATTTAAAGAAATAAATTTATAAATGATTGCATACCAATTTGAAGACTTGAAATCAATAACAGACTGCAAAAAAATAATTAAGTTAGACCCAAAAAAACTGAACTATATACCATATTTATAATAGTAGTCTACAAGGCCCAACAAAATCATGTACCATGGCTGCTGATGAGGTCATAACAAGAAGAACATAAGATAAACATTTTGGTACTTAACCTATTATTGATTTCAAGTCTTCGTTTATTGACAATTCCCAAGTGAGGAGAAATACTTTTTAAATATAATTGGTTTACGTATTGTATAATATATAAGTATAATGTAAAATATAAATATGAAAGCAAATATTATACATTTATACCTAAAATTATAATTTTTCTTTTAAAATTATATCTATTTTGAGATTTGGGAGTATTATCGCTCTCATTCCTACCTTGTATCCAGCCTCCATATTTTAAAAACTTGGTGCCTATAATTCTGTACCTGTATTAACAATATCATATTTCAACTCTATACATTTAAGTTATCATTAAGATAAAAAATACTTAATCTACTCAAGATTTTCAACTAATCTTGATTGTAAGTAATAACTTTAAAATGTTTTTATTTAATTTGATAAATATTTTTATTTAGATGACTTTCCAAGTATTACTGCATTTCATCATAGTATTTCTCAAAATCTACCTTTGCTTTTTCGGGAGTTCTTAGATACAAGAGCTAAAGATATAAATGTATACAATGAATTGGGCCAATCGGGCTTGTTTAAAGCCTGTGCAGCTGGCCATAATGATATGGTACTTACTCTCATACGATTTGGTGCAGATGTAAATTTACCCAACATGTTTACTAAAGTCACTCCACTAATGACTGCAGCCTACCATGGTTATTGTGATGTAATAAGAATACTAGCTCATAATGATGCTGATGCTTCTCTAAGAGATATGTTTGTATACCAAAAATATTTAGACTAAGAAATATAAACTAAGTATTTAACTTTTTTTTTTAAATAAAATAAATAATTAATGTATTTATTATTCCCTTATAATTAGAAACTCAAAAACAGCACTTCATTATGCCGTAGATGGATCAAAAAATAATGCAGTTAAGATGCTTTTAGAAGAAAAATGGTGTAATGTAAATTTAGTAGACTCTAGAGGTTGGACACCAATAATGAGAGCAGGTATATACTAGCATAATTATTAATTTATTACAGTTAATAATTATTAATAAATATTATACAAATGTAGTTAATTATAATAAACTAAAATCAACATTTTTTGAAATACTTGTTATTTAAGTATGTTTTGATGTACATAATATTAAAATACTTTTTTTTTGTAGTATTGATATTTGCTAATTTGGATGTTATCAAGACACTCATTAATCATGGTTCAGATCTCAAAATTAAAGATAAAAATGGTCAAAATGTTTGGCAATTAGCTCATTTATCAAATAACTGGGAAGCTTTAAAAATATTACCAGACTAAGTCATTAAGTTGTTTGTCTGTAATAACTAATGTTTTAGTATTTTATAAATAGATTTTATTACTAAATAAACAATTGTTTATTTTATTATTACACATTATTTAGTTAAAAGAATCTTAAGATGTACACAAAATATATTAAAATAAATTAAAAAAATTATAATTTATGCAAATTTTACATTAATTTAATAACTAAATCTAAAATTACTCAGTTAAGTTTGAAAAAAATCTTGAAGCATAGTACCCCTCCGTTTCTCAGCAACATCCATCTGATTTTCTAGTTCAGCTCTATCAGTAGTTTCTGCTCTTTCTATTTTCCATGATAAATTTTCAATTTCAGCTTCTAATTTGGCTTGTTGATATTCAAAGAGTTCCTTTTTTGGTCCATTATCCAAGTAATATGCATATGGGTATGTATACTGAAGAGTGTATCTACATTTGGCTAGTAAAGTAGCTGCATCTAATAGATACTGCCAATCAATCCATGTACCTTTACTTGTCATTACTTTACTGTTAATTCTTTCTTTTATTTTAGCTGATGTTTGCTTTTCTAATAGTAAACTTTTAGAATGATTTTCCCAACGCTCATAATAATGAAGATATCGTTTTAATGCTTCACGAGCTTTGGCAGATTCTGAACCATTTTGTGGATTTTCTCTGTATTTGGAACAATCATAATATTCTGTACCGTGTGCTTTCCAATCTCCTAAACACATCCAGCAAAAATCAAATTTACAGCTTAAACATTGCATATGATTACAGCCACCATTTTTTTCAATACAAATATTGCATTTAGGACACTCCTTGGTATTACCAGTGATATAATTTGCTGTTTCACTATCATCTGCACATTTTGTAATCCATTTTTTAATAGTTACACAGTCTGTAGGGGCATGATAGTCATTTCCACATTTGAAACAAAATGAAGTTTCACACTGAGTACATGTAGCTTTTTTAGCAAGGCACTCTACAGATTTTATAACAACATTACAGTTAGCTCCAGGGCAAAAACGTAATAATGGATGTGATTTAATATATTCACAAAATGCAAAATGTTGATATTGTTTCCTTAAAACTGGTTTATTAACTGCTGATAAAACTATTTCTTCTGGTACTAGTAAATCACAATTCAATGCCATACAAGAAAGTTCAGTGCTCACACCTTGACTTATTTTACTCTCAAAATGGCAACGCCAACAATTATCACAATAACAATGTCCACAAGCTAAGCTAGTAATTCCTAAATCTTTAGCTACCGGTGCCACACAAACTGCACAAATAAATTCCTCTATTTTCTTTTTTTTTGAAACTGGTTGTAATGTTTTCATTCTTGAAGCAATAAATAGTTTGTCAGCATCTTCTTCAAATTTCCATAATACTTCTTGAACAGCCCATTTATTTTCATATAGTAAAACTTTGGACATTGATGGTGTAACATGTATGCTATTACATAATTGTTCAACAAGTTCATTTAAAAATTTTTCAACTTCGTCAACTGTGAGACATTGAACAGGAAAATATTCAGGATCAGGACAGTATGGTGGACTCTTAACATCACGTTCTGCATTGTAATAATCTTCGTAATCATCCTGATCTTGGTCTGAGTAATCCATATCCTCATCACCAAATTCAGACATTCTTGATTTTCTTTTATATACTGATGAGTCAAATATTTCAACTTTTTAAAACCTATAAAAGTAAATTTTAATCATTATAAAACTATTAAAAGTAAGTATTAATAAAATCAGAAACTATGGTTGCCTATATTACTTGCTATATTGTATTTAGTATTTACATTAAATAATCATACCAGATGACCAAGAACTGAAACTGGTTTAGTTGGCCACCTGGTATACAATAATTCTAAATAAAGTATAGTAATAATAAGTATATCCTTATTTATAAGTACAAACATAAGCTACATGCATGCTATTCAAGCAGTTGTTATTTCAATAATTTTCTATCACCTTAATTATTCAATAATTATTTTGTTTAAAATTTATATAGGTATTTTCTAGTAATTTAGCCTTAAGATATTTGTTTGAGTTTCAAGTTGTTTAATTAGAGTTTTTATTGTAAATTATACACAATGATGTTTAGAGTACTTAGAAGACTTATTAAATATGTACTGGTTAAATTATATATATCATTTATTTTAATTACAATAAAATTAATTTTTATTATATTATAAAATATAAATAAATTAAAAATGAATTTTAAAAACTATAACTGTTTTGAGTTAGTTTGGGAAAACTTATTAGTGTAACTCAAGATGATTTAAAAAAATTATTATGTGTACCCTAAGTACTAAGAATATGGTTTAAATTTGTAGATTTTATGAACTTTTCTAAAAGAAATTGATTTTACAAATTTGTATAGTTTTTACAATTTATAACAAAAATATTAATAATAAAAACACAAAATATATTAGTTTATAAATTAGTAGTGTACTGAGGTAGAATTTGAAAAGTTTCTAGTAGAAACTCTTTAAATAGTAGAAACTTTCCACTGGTTAGATTTTTTTTTCTAATTTAATGATATATTAACCACAGAAAATCACAGATGTGACATAACATTAATGTAATTTTATAAATTTAAACTTCTTATAGTGTTAATACTTACAATGATTTCAGTATATATAATTAAGTTTAAGTAATTATATGGAGTAAGTACAATAATAAATATAATATCAATTCAAAAAATGGCCATAAAATCAAAATTCCGTTTAAAAACTGTAAACGTAAGGCATAACTGATTTACAACTTTTCCTAGAAGTAATAAAAAATACGAATTACAGGAAACAAAAACTAACAAGTCTACTCTCTAATGTAGTGATTGCACACCGTAGCTTAGATCATATAATGTATAATTTGGTTTTGGTATAATGTAGGTATATGATCTAAGTTGTATACGATATTGTAATTATATACGAGAGTGTTATGTGATAACTGATAAGAACCATGGTAAAATAATGCTATCTCCAACTTTATAAGATATACATAGATATATTATCTATGCCCCGACACACGACCGAAAGGGTCGGGGACAGTTGTTCGACAATTGATAAGACTCGAACACAAAAAATAGTATCGTCAAATTTAACATGTTATGGTAACTTAAATTTATCCAAAATTTTATGAAAATCATTTTTTATTCATGTAAATTAATGTAAAAATGTTGAAATTAACAACCTAATTTCAAACAAATGTGAATTCATTTCTTTTAGTCTACATTTGTATTAATTTAACCTTTCTTTCGAACCTCACTGTATGTAATTTATTTTCACTCAGCAACCAACGAAATCTAGTAATTTCAAGTTGAATACTAATATTTAAGTGCTTGTGTTGTTGTTATCTTATAAAATATAAACAATTTTATTTAACATCTACATTGTTATATTGTAGGTAATTTCGTTGGCTATACATTTTTTTGTTTTCGGATTTTTATCATTCCACAGATCCTTATCTTTTTTGGACAACTGCTGATCATGAATTAAAATATAATTTTAAGCACCTCAGATCTCTAGCCAACACTGGCGTAAAATGCGCATTTAGAATGTTATTTGGTTTTCTTGCTGACATGTCTGTATATTTAGCCATGGTACAATCCATAGACCTATTAACCTAATATAGGTTCAAACCAAAGAGTAAGATTAGTCTACAATTATATATATTCTATACAAACATCATGAGATAACCAATAATCTAAGACCGTGATCATGATAATCTAATCGGAACTTATGCCTGATAATTGATAAATAAAAATATAAACATTAAACATTCAAATATTAATTTAAACACGTTTTTCAAACTGATTTTAATCTTTCTTCTACGATAACTATAAAAACAAAAAATGAATAAAAGACCGAAAAAAGTGGAAAATATGAAACCAATTTTGATCAACCAAGGAATAGGATTTGAATGGAACATAACACCTAATTATTTCAATAAGAACAACAGTGATTCTGATGAATCTGATAGAGTAAGGAATACCAAATTAATTTTACCATTAATGTCAGGAAACAATAATCAAAGTTGAGAAAAATGAATTCTATTAGTTTCACAATTTGTTTGTATTTATAATACTTTAATTATATTGAATATTATTATTTTTTTTTAAACTTATTATTGAAAAATAAATACAACTGCTAATAATTTGTTAACTGTGTTTTATACTAGTATTTTCAACATTAATTGCTGCATAATTATGGAAAATAAGACATGATTGTTTTAAGTTGTTAGTCATTAAAGGTATATAGTACTGTAGGGTAGAGGAATTCACTTTTTAATTGAACCATTATTTGTAGGAGAGTATCAGATTACTCTCACTGAGGTTGTCTTAGGTCGGTAGTCAATGTACAATTCTGTCAAACAATATGTAGAGTTCTAAATGAGATTAAAGTGGATTGTCTCATCTTGGACAACAGGTGAGAGGAGGTACCATGCTGCATGATGTTAGTAAATAATAACTTTAATAGCAGAAAATCTGGAATAAGTTAACAATAGGCTTGGAGAATGCAAAGTAGTACTTGAAGAAAAAAGACTTAAGATAAGTATGAGTTTAGATGAATAGTACATCTTGTAATAACAATAAGTGATAATAGGTAAGGTTGAGAGTTTAAAGTGCCTAGGATTTTTTTGAATATAAGAATAGTGGCTTTTATAAGACTGTAAAACATACAATTAAATGTGGTTTTTTCTGACTAGAGAAGTTCAATGATACTTTAAGTTATGTTCTACAAAAGTATGGCGAAACTGATATGTTGAATAATTTGAAGTAGGTCTTAGGTAAGTAGACAAAAAAATAGAACAGAGATTGAGTGTAGTAGGGATGAGAATGCTTAGGAGGATAATTGAAGATGGAAGAAGATTGGAATGAGTACATGAAAAGTAACTTAGGTGTGATTTCAATAGTAAATAAATTGAGAGAAAATAGAGTGAGATAGTTTGGGCATATTACTGGGAGAGAGGAATCTGAATTAGTAAATATTGAAATGAAAATAAATGTAGGAGAGTATACTGAAAAAGAGGTGATTGGATGCGATTGAAAAAGATATGAAAACAGCCAGTAAATGAAAGGTGGAAGATCTGGTCAAGTGGAAGTTTAGAATAAAGGTAGTTGATCCTAAATTGTTGGAATGAAGGCGAAGAAGAAGATGCCATTAAAAGGACTCTCCTAAAAAAAGACTGATTTAGCAATTGGAGAAATCTCTTTTTTGTTTATCAATATTGATATTGATATTTATACTCAGTGAAATTTAGGCCGAGACTGATTAAACCAGTCTTATGTAAGCAATATCATGTATTTTTTGTTTTATTAAATTCATAAAAACCTTTTTATACCTTTAAATCAGAAAAATATAAGAAGTACAAATTATTTTTCATCGACCACTACACTAATGTCTAAGTATGTAGTATTACGAAACTGTAATTGTATTTAAACACAATGTAATTTAAATAATTTAATTTTCATTAATTTTAAAATTTAGCAAAACCAAAGTTCATCTTGATTTATCCTTTTATTTATATTAATATATTTAAGTTTTGTATTTATCTGATTTTAGGAACAAAGTGTTGAACCTAATAAAAAAAAAGTTAGGAAAATTAATACAATTCAACGACAAGAAAAACAAAAACAAGAAGAATTAAGACTTCGAAAACTTGAAGAAGAATTAATCAAAATTGAAACAAATCCACAGAATGCTGATCATTTTGACCGCTTAGTGTTATCTAATCCTAATAGCTCATTTATTTGGATTAAATATATGGCTTGTCATTTACAAGTAAGACACATATTTTTATTTTAAATAACTGTTAACATTATAAACAAAAATAATTATTTTTGATTGCCTATATAAATTTAAATTATCTCTATGTAGTGTGTAAATGATAACTAAGAATACTCAATATCTTTGTGCTGATTCACGCAATTTAAATTTTGTTTTTTTTTTTCTTAGTTTGTTATTATACTTAGTAATACATATTTTTATGGGCTCTGATTTTTTTTTTTTTACTGTTAATTAGATATGTGCATGTTTCAACACTATTTTTTTTTTTCTTTAACGGAAAAACCTTATTTTTGACTATTAATTTTTTCATGAATTGTATTTATTAAACTATTTTTTTAAGTTCAAAATTAGCTGAGATACGGTAATTTAAATTTATTTGATATTCAATA
This sequence comes from Cinara cedri, assembly GCA_902439185.1. Classification (NCBI taxonomy): domain Eukaryota; kingdom Metazoa; phylum Arthropoda; class Insecta; order Hemiptera; family Aphididae; genus Cinara; species Cinara cedri. The sequence continues at coordinate 898,226 of CABPRJ010001444.1, read as the reverse complement.
TGTATGATGTTAGTATTTCATATTATTTTTCATAATGTTTAATAAAATTATAATAGGATTGTAATTAACTTGGATTTCATTATTCTCTACAATAATTGTATTTTAATTACTGTATCTTACATAATTTTGAACATAGAAAGTCGATTAAACCGCCTTAATTCACAAAAAAATTTGGACAAAAATAATTAGTGATCAATAAAGTAGTTCTTGCGTTAAGAAAAAAAATTTGTGTTGATCATACATATGTATAATTAACAGTAAAAAATCAGAGACCATAAAAATGTGTACTACAAAGTATCACAAACAACTACAAAGAAAATTATTGGTAAAACAACGACGTGCCTCGACTTAACTGATTTTATTACTTTTAATTTTTGCAAACTATTTTCCATCAGATATATTGCTCCAAACAAAAAATGACAAGAAATCGATTTTGTTCCTTTTAGTGTCTAACCATTTTAAAAGAAAGTCTTTTTGATATCTGAAGTAATTTTCATAATAATTGGATAGCACCAAAATAAAAAATGTCTGAGGCAGATGGTAGCCACTATTTAAGGTAATTTAATGTATATTTGTAAGTAACGATTAACTATTGCTAATGAAAAAAGAAAACGATTCTGAGTAGAGTTCGGTTGATAGTGTTTCTTTGTCAATATATGTCACATTATGGTAAAATAATCGCATATGCATTATATATTTACTTTAATAATATTTGTTTAATATTGTACCTATTTTCCTGTTTTTCCCATTTATTGGAAAACTGAGAAAATTAACTAAGTATCTCCACAACCAGATTTCCTTTTAGAAAAAGTGTTATTATTGTAATTATTTTATGAAGAAAAAAATTGATAATAGACAAATTATCCACAAAAAAAAATTAATAAAAAAAATCATTGTAAAACTAATACTCATCCACTCAGAATCTAAAAAACGAAAAATACAATTTTTTTGAAATAATAGCTCAATGATTTCATTATTTAAAATTATATTTTACTACCAAATTTGTCTTTATCCAAATTTCAAGAATACCATATTTTGAAAATTAATTAAATTAATCAAATAATTAAAAAACCGGGAAATATGGCTAAGTGTCCGGCATTTGGTATTTTTGTTAAAAACTATTGTAGACACCTGTAGTTTTAACAAAATACTTAAGGTATTGAAATTTTGATGATTTTTAAATATATTTGTATTGTATAGGTATCTGTTATTAAAACTATTTGACTTAAGGGAAATGCTTGAACATTTAACACGAGGCACATTATAAGTTGTACTCAGTGATCTAAAAACGAATTTGAGTTTAAAGTGTTAATTTTTTTCATTTGTGCTTTAAGATCAAATTTTGATGAAGATCATACAAATTATGTAATTTAAAAATAAATCTTACTAAATTTCACTTAGAATTGTTTTTTTGTTAGCAATGGTTTAACTTTGTGTACAAATATAAATTAAATAACTTTATGTATCCCACATTCCCAACTTCCCACCTATAACAATGGCTCTTTTTTTTATATTCAGAGCATATCAAGGAATGTATTGGCTTTTCAATCATGTTTATTTTATTTTTATTTTATCTATAAACAACTTTTTTTTTATAGAAATCTTGCTCCAATGTTTAGAGTATTATATCTTTTTTGAAAGGAAATTTTTTTTAGATAGTGCATTAGGGAGGTTATTTCTTGATATTCCAAGCGGTTTTTATAACAATTAAAAAAACGGGAATATGTATAAAAATATTATTTTCAATTTTGTTTTTTGGTGTGATTCAGTTAAAAATATTCATAGAGATTTAAAATTTAGATAAAATACTTATAATTTACCTTTTCTAGGCATAGTACAATATTCAAAACATTTGAAATATTCATAGATATTTTAATTTTGTGAGTTTTGTACATAATTTTTATTTAGTTTTACCTTATGGATAAAATTATTAGACAGAAATGTATATAAATTTAACAGGAGGTTCATAATAAACTGTACTTTGTGGTCAGAAAAAAAACATTTATTGTAAAGTAGAATTTTTTTCATAAGAATTTTAATATTAAATTTTGGTGAAAATATTTTTTCGTTTAAAACATGTACAATTGAACTCTGCTCATAATTATTATTTGTTAGCAGTGTTTAATTTTTGCTTACAGATATATATCTCTATATTCTATCTTTCCAACTTCTCACCTACTATAATATTGTACAACAGCTAGTGACCCACCCATCGTGAGAAATATGTCGCCCTTTTTTTTTATTTTTTATTCTAAATCATCAAATTCAGGAGTAGATTTTTGTATTCAATTTTGACTATTTGGTACATGAAGTCCATATGTTTATTTTAGTATATTCTTCTTTGAAACAGACCATATATAAGCTTATATAATTCATCATATCATAATTTTTTTTTTATAGGCTACTGAAGTAGACAAAGCAAGAGCAGTAGCAAAGAAAGCATTGTCAACAATTGATACAAAAGAAGAACAAGAAAAATTAAATATTTGGATTGCTCTTTTGAATTTAGAGAATTTATATGGAACAAAAGTAAGTTAAATAAAATGTTTATTAATATTCAATTATACAAATACCTTTACATTAAATTAAAAACAAGTAGGTAAAATCAACACAGTATTTTGATTAATTAATTAATTTTATTTTTAAAAATGTAAAAAAAGTTTTATTTATATATTTATTTACTTTATTGATAATATTATTATTTCAATGCGATTAATTAAGTTTTTCAGTATTTTCACTTATTTGTAAGTTGACTATTGACTAATACTAATAATTTATAACAAATCAAAATATTTGTATACTTATTATATTGTTTTTAAAGAAGTGAATTATTTTAGTTAGTATTTATTTTTTTTTTTAATGGCTTCATCATCACATATCATGCCACATTCACATGATAGAATATATTTAAATAAAAATATGACCTATCTACCGAAATATCTGCAGTATGTTACATTTATTGATCAAGCTTTGTACGTACTATTTTATTATTTAAGAATTTTAAGAAAAAAAAAATAAAAGATTTATTTGATATTTTTCACTTAATTGCATTAAACATAATATCATTCAAAAGAGTTAGATAATTTTTGTTAATGAATATTATTTAATTAAATATTTAATTATTATTAATATGTAGCAGAATATTATTCTATTTCAATATTTAAAAGTATACTTATATTGTATATTTTTTGGTGAAATATAATTTAATTTTGCTTTTTTTGTTGTTAGATCTCTGATTCAGATGTAACAAATTTGTTTGCTATGTACAATATATTTTAAATTATTCAAAAAACATAAGTCTACCGAGTTTGGTAATTTTCAACCCTCTTGGTAGAGAAATTTAAATAACCACAAACAATTTTTTTTTTCGTAGTAAATAATAGACTTAAGAGAAATATTATAAAAACAATATTTAGATTTTTAATTAAGATTCTATGCATTTTAAACTAAGTATATTGTAAATTAATTTAAAAAAAAAAATTTTAGTGTATTCTATTTCTCAATTTTCAACCTTCTTACTGTACAGTGAGAGAGTGAATAGTCATCACTAAATTTAACCCAAATTAGTTTCTCATGGTAAAAAAAAAATATGAAATGGTGAGAAGTCAAAAAATTATAAGTTTACATATAAAATCCACCCTAATTTGTGTAACTGTGTTTAAATAATTTATAATTTATAAACATCAATATCCAAATACCTACTCAACATCCATATTATATCCCTAGTCTTTTCTACTGTGGTGTAAGTTAAGGATGTGAAGTGTCATTCATCAATATATTACAGCATACATTTTTAAACATTGTTGACTGTTAAACGTAATTGTTTGTCTACAGTATATTTTGTTCATTAGTTACCGATAACCATTCATAGTATAAAACCTGACGTTAAGACTGAAAATGGAACAATTGAAATAGAACCTACATTGGCTGCATCTATAACTGAAACCATAGAATCCACAGTTAACATTGATGAATCAGGAATTTCTGTACCACACATTGATGAGAAAATTGTCTAGCAGCTTGAATATTATTTCAATACTCTAATATTTTGTTTATTATAAGTTTTTGCTAAACAAATTAAAGCTGATAACGGTTGTGTAAAAATCAGTATATTATTGACTTTCAAAAGACTAGCGGCTATTGCAAATGGCAAAACGGTTATTGCTCCTGTGGTTAAAAATGCTCCTAATAGTTTATTAGAAGCTGATGAAAGAAATTAAAAAATCAGACGTAAACCTAATCAAGTTGTATTAGTTGCTGGATCAAGAATTCTTGAAAGGTCTATTTATTGTAAAGGCATTCCTAAAACTACCACTATGGCCGAGCTTTTGGAATTTTTAATACATTTGGTAAGAAAAACATTACGAAAGTCACAGTCGCTTCTCGAAGACTCAAAACCAAAGAGTTCAAATGTTCTCTTTATTTTACTAATGAGCAGGCTGAAATGTTTTTGAAACAGGAATCTGTTAAATATAATGCTTTTCTATTGGAACACAAATAGGAAAAAGATTTTCTTGAAGAAAAAAAAATATTAAGAGATAGTAGTAAAAAAAGATGAAAAAATAAAAGCTTAAACAAAGAAATATTTTAAAAAAAGTTATCTACTCAAAGTAGATAATGTTGATGAATCTGTTACTGTCGACAGAACTAAAGAAATTTGTAATTTGTATTAGTGGGAAATAGGTTTTGTGAAAATTGTTCATGACAAAACCATGGTGTGGATTCAATTTAAGCCTATCAAAACTGCTAAGGAACTATTGGAAGAAATTGGTAATAAGGAATATGATCTGAAAATACAATTTTCAATACACAAAGAAGAAATTGAACAACTGTATTCAATGAAATGACTAAAGAAATGAAAGGCGTACTTATGAAAAATTATTATCTATCATCAACTATCATGAATGGCAAAATGAAAAGGGAAAAAAAAGAACAAAAGATATAACAAACAAAAAAATAATGATGGATATTCTAATAATAAACAGATTAAAACAAATGACTAGTAACTTGTTTAATTGTATTTTAATACAATCTATATTTAAATTTACTATATTATTTAAACATATCAAATTAAGATTAAAAGACTATATACAGATGTAATACACATAATATACGGATGTTATAATTTGTTATTTCTTTATGACTATCTAATTCAATACAATAAATTAAACACAAAGTAAGTATTTAGTAAACATTTAATTTTTAATTTCTAGGAATCATTTAAACAAACAATGGATGAAGCATTACGTTCAAATGATGAATATCAGATTTATATAAAAATATTGGATATATTTGCAGAATCTAATAAGTTGAAAGTATAACTTTTACTACTATTTTTACCCTATTTGATATATGTATAATTATTGTTTTAATTAGGAATTGGAAGAACTAGTAACAAAAGTAAATAAAAAATTCCGTGATTCAATGGATGCTTATTTACATTGTGCTACAGTTTACTTCAAACTAAATAAATGTGGAAAAGCAAGATTTATTTTGCAAAAAGCTTTATCAAGCCTCCCAGCCAAATCACGTTAGTTAAAATTAAATGTATCTACTTTTAAATATATCTATAAATGTGTGTAAAAAGTGTAGTTAACATTATTAAAAAGGTAAAACTATATTTAAAATTAAAAATTACAATATAATATTATGTTTTATCTGAACATTTGTTCTACTCTAATTAGAATTCGTTTATAATTAGAAAATCTCGTATTTTTTTAATAATAAATATGATACAATTTCAACAATTTAAAAACTATCATTTCTAAAAAAAATAACATTTCAAATACAATTAAATAATTGATTGTGTATTTATTTAAAATTTGTATTAAATATGTCAGTACAAAACTCTAATTCTCTTAGATCAAAAGATTAGATTTATACCTGCTACTTACAGTATTTTAATATGTTTATCAATTGTTTGTAATATACAAAATATATACTTCTGAATCAACAGGGAATACTCATTTGTATTTTAAAATACTGTCATTGAATATTAGAAAGAATAACTTATTTAGTTACATAATGTTTAATTTAATTTTACTTATATTATTATTAGATGTAACAATGATTAGTCGTTTTGCATTAATTGAAAATAATGATGGATCAGCAGAAGAGGCACAAACATTGTTTGAACAAGTACTCACATCATATCCATCACGTATTGATGTATGGAGCATATATGTAGATATGTTGATTAAGTCCAACAGAATAGATTTGGCTAGGTAAAAATTAATTTACCTTAAATACCTTAATTTTTTTCACACTAATTGAATTGAAATTACAACTTTTATATAATTTAAAGTGTATATAGACAAATAATTATTAATTTTAGACATGCATTAGAAAGAGCAACAATTCAAAAGCTTGCACCAAAAAAGATGAAAAGTTTATTTAATAAATGGATGATGCTAGAAGAGAAACATGGAACTGCTGATTCTGTGGATAACGTTAAAGAATCCATGAATAATTATGTAGCTTTAGTTTTGAACAATAAAAAAAATTAACAATTTTGTATTCTTTTTTTTCATATGTTTTACTAATTTATTAAATATTTAATTTATTTAGTTTGAAATTTCATTTAACCTAATGAAATTATATTTTTAGATAAAGTAAATGATAAAAGTATTATTTTAAAAAATATATAAAATAATATTTTGTGAAGTTTTGACTTAAACTATTTTAATGTAGAAAGTATATATATATATTATCAAAAATAAGATATTTAGATCATTCTATTAAATTACTAGCTTTCCTGTGGGGTTTTGCCCTTACATATTATTGGCCAAAAATAGTTTTCAAAAATGATAATATGTTTCTCTTTGACTCAAGTTTCCACTCTTGTATAGATAACTATACTTTATTATTCCATTATTAATTAATTAATATTTAATACATATATATTTAGTTCTACTACACAATTTCAGTTAGACAATTTGAAAAATCAGGATAAGAATTTGATTCAAATCCTGATAGTTGGATACTTGAATTTCATACCAATCGCTAGTAGTGATAGCAACAAAGACTAATAAAGTTATAAATGCCAGTTATGGATATTTTAACTATTATATGGGGTATAGCACATATGTCCTAAGGCATGAAATGTCTTAATCCAGCTTTGATAATAACACGTGGATCTTGCTGAATCAATTAACATAAATTTAATGAAAATTAAGTTTGATAATTTCAGAGATTACCTCTAATAAACTTACAATAGATTGAATTTGAGAAATTCAAAATTGTTTTTATGACTTATTAGATTTTTATTTTTAAAAACCACATGTATTATTCAAAATCTAAAAATAGTTGACTCCTTTAAAAATATTATTGTCCACACTAAAATATAATAGGTATTTTTGGTTTATTATTGGGATCTGTAGGGACATTTTCATTTTTTCTCATAAACAACAATCCATCAATGACACGTCCAAATACCACATGTTTCTCATCCAAGACGTTATAGTTCACACAAGTGATAAAAAATTGGCATCCATATGGAGGAGAAACTATTTGAAAATTAAAAATATGCCCTTATTTAAGGTACATGGAGTAGGGGTAAAAAATTAAAAATGGTTTCAAAATAAAGCTTAATCCATTCCACAATGATCAGAAAAAACAGAAATCAAATTTACTTAAAATCCTCTAAGATAATTGCTGGTTCATGATAAAGAAATCGCCCTGTCATACAAATAAAAAATGTATGTATTTTATGGTTATTTTTATTTTTATATTACCTATAAATATATTTAAACGTAATTAAATAAAATAAGTTTATTTAATCTATGCCGAAGGAATGATTTTGAACCTTGTTTTTGTTATATCAATTGTTTATACTGAGTTTGCACTCTTAAAGTACAATATAATATGAAATTATAAATTTTACGATTTTCATTTTGTTTAATTCTAAAGTGAATCGATAATTGGTTGTATAGGATTTACATTTTTTATTTCATCCAAAAATTGTGTTTGAACTTTTAATATGTCTTTTTTATGCTTAATAACATTTTTCAGTGAATAATATTATATCAAAAATAAACATTGAAACAAATTTTAATTGGCCTTGATTTTTAAAATTTGTAAAACTAACAATATGTTACTGACATTAACGAATAGTTATAATTCTTACTAAAAATATATTTAAAATTATATCTTCATAAAATGAACATGGAAACTTTTCAATAAATTTGTAAGTTGCAGTGCCTACTATATAATAAAGAATATTTTTTTGGTAATGACTAAAATATGTATTGTCATTTAGATATGAAAATGAAAATATTTCTTCATCGATCAATGTGTAATAACACTATAAACACTTTATACTAACTTATAAAATGTCAAGTCTTTTCTTACATCACTTGAGCTAGTACAATTAAAAGTACTACGCAAATTAACCATTTTAACTGCCCACTATTCTAATTTTTTTAATGTTCAAGAGTTTAAAACTTCACAAACTTAAAACGCGTTAAACAAACAACATTAGTTTTTATTTGTAAGCAATCATATTATTACATGTGATAAAAAAGAGTAACACAATTCTTATCTCCTGTCTTTTTTAAACACACTATTTTGGTTGTTTACATTAGTCTTATAGCCGATGTCCTGATGAGCATTCAGTTATCACATAGAATTTAATGTCAAAACCTTAGATCACGAAAAATAAATCTGATAAAGATCATATATTTGTAAGGAATAATGTTTTCAAGAACAGGAAAAAAATAATAGTACCTTGTGGGAAATGCAAATTCATAACGTTGAAAGAAAGAAAAAAAAAATAGAAAACAGCATCGTGTACAAAATTGGTGAATGAAATTTAATTTTGTGGACAAAACGACCAATTGAAAAATAATTAACATAAATAATGAGCAATGATATAATAATGTTAATATGAACTATCTATAAACAAAAATGTTGTGTTTTCATCAATTGATTGTTTTTATTTTTAGGACTGGGTATAAAACAAAATAAATGTGCGTTCTTATAAGAACTTAATAAAATAACGATAAATATCATTATTACAATATTTCTCAGAAATTTAAAAAATATAAGTTTGCTTATTTTATTCTAAAAAAATTTACAATACAGCAACACCAGCTTCACTTCTGGATTCAGGAAGTGATGGTAAATCTTCCCATTCTAAAGTTGAATTATTGTATCTCTCGACTGTAGAAATAGTTATTTGTGACCTGTATGAATTAATTGTGTGTGTTATATCACCACCAATTACATATAACATTCCATCAGCAGCAGCAACAGCTGGACTTGCACGTTTACCCTTCATTGGATTTACAAAACTCCATGTATTCTAAAACATACGTATAATAAATAAGGTAAAATAATATCTAGAATTTATCAACTATATTTACTTCTTCAAAGTCATATTGTTCAACTAAGTTTAACACTTCATTATTGCTGGTAATACCACCAACTACATACAGATGTTTATCTAAAACTGCAACTCCCATTTGACTACGTGGCACCAACATAGGTGCTAAAATAGACCATTCTCCTGTTACTGGGTTATAACTTAATAAGTCTTGAAGGTGTCGCTTAGTCCGAGTACAACCACCCACAATATAGATTAATCCTTATCATAATACAATAAATTAGTTTTAATTTAAATATATTATTTATAAATAATTTTGACCACCTTCAAATGAGACGACTCCCATACTAAATCGTGGTTCGGGTAGCACACTATTACACATTGTCCATCGGTTTAATGATGGAGAATAGCTAAAGACAAGTTAATAATAATTTTAATTCTAACATACTGTTGATAAAACTTACATTTCAATAGATCCTCCAATATCATCTCCAACCCATCCACCAATAGCATACAAATATCCATTTAAGGCTGCCATTCCAAATTCACATCTTGGAACTGTCATTCCAGCAACAGAGGTCCAATTATCTTCAATAGGATTATAACATTCTCCATTTGACAGTATAAGAGATTCGTTTTCACCTCCAACAACATATATACAACCATTTAAAATAGCTACTCCTGGCATTATTCTACCTATATTCATTGGTTTTATATCACACCACTCCCTAAAGTATAAAATTTAAATAAATAAATTATAAGGTTTAAAAAAAATTACAATTAATAACTTACTTCCTGAAAGTATTAAATTTTACAACAGATTCAAATGTAGACTCTGAGTATCGAGACCAAGCACTACATATTTCTCGTTTTGAACCACCTAATATGTATATATCTTTTTTTGCTCCTAATCGTGGTTCAACTTGCAAAGCCACTAAATTACCAATTCGTTCCACTATATCTGTATATATAGAACGCAGAGCCACTCTTAAACTCGCATCAGTATTTTCATTAATTTCACGTTCTAAAAACTGGATACTCATTAAAGGTATACGTATACATGAAAGAATTTCAAAAATGTAACGACGGCGATCAGAGAGATCATGTTTAATCCATTTCATTGCTGCACGAAACACCTAAATAATCAAAGAAATAAGAAAACAATGTATAGTGTAATTAAAAATAATTGGTTATTACTATAGGGAATGGATTTTATTGTCAACACTTATTTTTATTGGAATGGGATATTTTTAATCCGATGAAAAATGTGTATAATTTAGATCATTCTAATTGAAATAAGCCCTTATTTATTTTACATATTTGATAAACAAATACATATATTTCGTTAATATTTGAGTAATTCTTGACATCAAAAATTGATTTGTTATCTAAATTTTTACAAGCTACTCAATATTATAATGAATATTTAAAAAAAAAAAAAATAAAGAAATAATTTCAAATTTAGATACCTACTGAAACTGGCAATGTTATATAATAGCTAATAAAGCTAATAATTTAAAAAAAAATAATTTATCTTACATTCTGGATTTTTTTTTTCTTTGTCCAAGAAATAAAACAACTGGAAACCTGCATTTTTGAAGAAGTACAAAATAAATTAGAAAAGGCACAACATCACATGCTTAAAGTTAGTTAAAAGAAAATGTTCATATGTATACTAAAAAAATCATGGTCTAAAAAATATTAAAATAATTACGAGGTATACTTATAAACTTTAAAGATGAAATTCCACTGAATTATTGGACGTTAAACTCACACCACTTAATGTAACTAATATTAAGTATGCTCTCATCATCGTCAGTCAATATGGAGTGTTTATTTGGTTAGTATAAAACTGTTGCTGTGACCAAATTGTCGCCACTTAATATTTTTAAATCTCAGGAAATAAGTTAAAATAACAATACTTATAGTGAACCTTTATTTGTATTGCATGGTGTACCTTAAGATACAATCCTTGAATGCTCGTTCATTATAATATTTATTAATAATTTGTTTAACTTGATAGTTACTGTTAAAACATTTTTTTTTTCCGCATGATCCTAATAATGTCTGATAAATCTTACAATTTAAAAAAAATTAACTGTGTTAAATTATGGTTTGATAACAATTTATTGGAATTAAATCTCAATAAAATCAAATAAATATGCTTCAAAATAAATAATAATAATTGTATAGAATATGAGCATAAATTGTATATTCATTTGCCTCATTGTAATAACTTAAACTGTAACTTTACATGCTTCTTGTTAGAAAAAGTATATAGTATTAAATATCTTGAGCTACATTATAATAAATTAAAATGGCATATACATATAAATTTCTCAACTAAAACTATAAAAAAATTATTTTATATCCTTAAGGATATTAGATATATATTTATATACATAACAAATTCAAATGAATACATATTTCATTAGATCAATTTTTAATTTCGGCATTGTACACATACTAGTCATATAAACTATTTAACAATAACAACTAAAAAACTAATCAAATAACTCATTAGTTACCAACAATAGAAATATTCATAATGTACTTAACAACAAAAATTTAGATCGAAATTTAAAAAGCATTTATTATTATTATTTCAGTACAGAGATTTACTAACACCAACCAATCATACTTATCATTCAAAATATCAACATTTATTGGAAGTGATTTATGTATGTAACTTGATATTATAATATATGATACATTTAAGTGATTTAACTCATTTACACTCATTATCTTGGAAAGTATTAACTTTTTCTGGAATTTATTTTCAAAAACATTTAAGAAATAAGCCACTCTACAGATTTTTATTATTGTATAAGATATAACTTCCGATCTAAGTTTCTCGTTGTTTCAAAAATTAAATAAACAATAATAAAATAGTATTATTTATCAAATATATTTTTAGATTTGATGCGTAGGGAGGAATCTATAGGTTTTACTAACTGTTTTTTTAATTTTTTTTTGCTGTTTGTGAACAACTTTTTTACCAAAAAACTTGCTCCGAAGTATAGACTCTACACCTTTTCTAAAAAATGTAATTTTCTCTAGTTAGTGCATCGGGACGGTCTTTTCGATTTTTAAGGGGTTTTCGAAATAATTCGGAAAAACCTGAAAGGAAGTATAGGTAAAACGTCAAATATTTACGGGGTGCTGCAGCGTTACTGTTTTCATTGTTTTTATTATGTCAACACAATGTTTCCTACCAGATTTTTTTGATTTTTTTAATATTTAAATAAAACTAAGTACATATTTTAGTTTTTTTATTACATTAAAATCCATTCCATAGTTATTATTTATTAATTACCTGTTGTTCAGAATCTACACAAAGATATTCACTATTGAGAAACTTAATAAATTGATCTTTTGATAAATCACCTAATTCATCTTCTTCGCAAATTTGAACAAAATTCCCATAAATAAAATCTTCAGATAATTTGTGTAGAACAGTAAAATTGTGCATATCCGCAAACCTTTTTTTTTTTTTTTACATTATACATTTGTACAACAAATTAATAATATTTTTTACATGGTGATCAATCCTTGATAAGACACTCATTATATTAGAAATTATTAACTTTTTTTAACATCTTATGAAATAAGTAACTCTAGAATATTATATTTTTAAAATTACTTTTGAAGGTGGACAACTACCTACTTTTGCTTTTCAAATAGCAATACATATTAAAAATTCCATAAATAGATTTGATAGTTAAAATAAATATACAAAAAAGTATTTAAAGCAAACCTTTTAACAATTTATGTTAAAAAAAAATCCAAAAAAGTTAACCATTTTCAAGATGAGTTATCAAGAGTTGATCATACTACATAAAATATAAATGTATATAATATATATACTTTCAAAATGTTTACCTAAGTAATCCAACAGCATTAGATGAATCTATCTCACTTTTCAAAAATTCTGTACAACAACTTACAGCATCATTAAGTTCTAACATATCTGCTGCAATCATCAATTCTTCAACATTTTCTTGATAAATATTTATTTCCCCTTAAATTATAAACATTTAAATAATTATTTGATTTAAATTATACACATATATATATATACATAAGTTTGTTTACCAGAATAAATAAAATTTATAAGTATTTCAAGCACACCAGGAGAAACTGAAGGAAGCTCAATCGATTTTTTACCAGCTTCTAATAACCCATTAGTAAACATGGCATAAAAATATGGACTACTAGCAGCCAAAATCGCTCTGTGCGCCTTTAAAAATATTATTATTGTTATTATAAATGTTACTATAATACAATTCATAAAGTATGAATTTAAATAAATATTTCAAAATATTTTATGTACATTAACACAATATCCTTTAGACATAAGTTGAACATCGCAGAATACATCATTCTTCCGTAAACTATTTAGTCCTCTTAAAAATGCTTCAATATGTGGTTTTGAAAGATACTTATTGGGGACATCAAAAGGGGCCAAATTACATGTGCACCCCAACACATCTTTTTCCTCTTCAGCTGGCGCCATCAAGGATAATACAACAAATCAATAAACTAAACAGTTTATAAATAAAAAAACATGAAATTAATTAACTTAAATAAATAAGTTCATTTAATATATTAAAATGCAACACAAAAGTTGAGATATCAAACTAATATAATATATAAGTAGAACTTAAATCAAATGACAAAACATATTAAGTGATCAAATTAAAGTGCACACTCATTTTTTTAATTGATTGTTATTGAATTTTAAGTATATAATAAAGGCAATTATTTGAAAAATATTATATACTCAAAAATAATAAAAAAAAACTTATAAATATGGTTCATATAATTTTCATCCGATAATTATAAAATATAAAGCAACAAAAATGATTGTGCACATTAAATAGAAGATAATAGTAACCCATCTATGTCAGTCTGGTAAAAAATCTCGAGAGGAATTTATTTTAATATTTTACCTAGATACCTATATTAACTATACATGCAATATTTATCAAACATCTTAAATTTTAGCAATTTAAAGAACTATTGGAGTACTGTATTGTTAATGAAGAATATAATAGATTACAATTTTTATTGAATAAACTCAAATAATGAATTTAAAAAATGTATGTATAGTAGATACCACAGGATAATACTGATAAATTCCCGTAAAACTATTTAAAGAACATTGTGTTTACACAATTGTATGTTATTAACTTTATATTAATTTTATTTAAAAATTGTATTGTCTAAAAATGTTTTTGTAAAAAGGTGTACTTCAAGTTAGGTAATATAAAAATAATTTAAAAAAATACACTTAATTCATAACACCTACATAATATGTTTAATGAGATAAACAATAGTTACAAACCATTATTTTCTTCTTAATTTGTACATGAATAGTTGAAGAATTATTAATATTATTAGTAAGTATTAAATTAATAATTTATATTATACCTATAGGTGTATTTGAAAATTTTTGAAAAATTGTACGCCCTAATTATATTATACTTGATATGTTATCATTAAAAATAACATATGACACTAAATGAAAAAATAATTATGATGGAAAAAAATATATAATACATTAATTTAAATATTTATTGATTTATTAAAAATATGTAAATTTTAATGTAAAGGTGCGAAATTAAGTTATAATTAAAATAATGTTTGATTTTTTTTTTTACCATATTCAAAATATCATGGAAAAGTATAAAATAATTTTTTCATCCATTATCAAATTACGTCACCAGAGTCGATCACAATTTACAGGGGCGAACAACGAACGTCGGAACGGCAGACGTACTTTCAAACATGGCCGCTTCTCCGTCTTGAAACGACCATTCCCTGTTTTCCCGTTTCAATTAAAATAAATTTCAAGTAACGTCTGTGCAATTAAAAATCACGTATATCCGTTCAGTTTTTACATCTTTTCCTTTTGTACATCAAGTTTGGTAAGTATACTGTCAAATTGTCTCAGATATTTTGATTATTCAAAAAGCATTCCGTGACCCTCATCTATTGTTTTATAGTTTTTGACATTCGTCAGAAACAGCATCGAAAATATGTACAGCAACTCTGGCTTTCCAATGTGAGTATGCTACTAAATATTATATTACATAAACAAATGCACAAGTTATTCCATATTAAATTCGAATTTCAAATGAGGCATGTTTGCCTTTTTCTAGAAAATATGTTAAAATGGATATTTTTAATTCAGATTCTAACTAAAACTACATATGTGTTTTGATATTTCTTTGAATAAAGTTGATGTCCCGTGGTTAAATTTATTTGTTAACTTTTTTTTAATACTTGTTAATTGCCACAATGTAAAACAGCTCTGAAGTATCTTACCTTTAACTACCTATCTATACGGTTATACCTATATCTAATAAAAATAATATGAATTTATTGAAATTAAATGTTTGCCTAATGCAATATTGCATCATGTTTCACCATACTTGTATACATACCTGAAATACACTGTGATAAATTATATTGTATCCTTATTATTAGTTTGTCTCTAGACAAGAGATATGTTAATTATTTTAAATAAGTACTACTTAACTTTGTTCTTATTTTAAATATACTGTATTATCAATTTTTTAAAATGTGATTTTATGCCTGGTTTACACGATGCGTAGTATTTGTAACTCCCACCAGTACTTGTCACTTGCAATAGGGCTATATACAACATTTTAAGCAATGTCAATATTAACAAGGTAGTTATAATATTAGTTGTATTATAACTACCTTGGATAGTAATAATAAGTGATCATTTAATTGATAATAAGTTGATGTATAGACATTATGATGATTAATGAGCATCATCTGGTCGACCCACACTAAGAGTGTAATAATAAGTAGAGTTTAATTGAAGAGGGGTTATCTACCTGTCATTAGTAAATAGAACTTGGTTTTATTCACTCGTACTTGTCACTTCCACTCTCATTAAATTTACTGTTTATATAAAGGTATTGGTATGAGTGACAAGTAATACCCATCATGTAAACCAGGCATTACATTTAACTGTTTAAAGTGAATTTTAATTTCTTAATTGTAAGTTGGGTATATTACTATCTACTTATTAATAATCAAATTTGGGCAAATAATTGTATTAGATTAGGTAATATATTAAATTAAAGTAATTTATTTTGGTTTTGTTTTATATGGTTTTAATCAATTTTAAAACAAGACTGTTTCACTGTAATATTCTAATTTAATTATTTAAACTCAATTGTAAAAGGCACAGGAATACATAAAT